>MDKJ01323800.1:0-47834 GCA_005239525.1 Nicotiana knightiana | reverse complement strand
GGAATTGTTGCAAATATTAGTGTATATTTTCATTGGTTTGCCGTTATTTGGATAGTTTTGGGGAGTTGTACGTCCGTTGGAGTCGTCGGAAGGGCTTAGAAGCCGGTATTGGAATTTCGGAGCGAGTTAAGGCTCCTTTATAACCTTGTAAGGGGGAATTATCCCCCTAGGTGACGTAATTAAGTATGTGTGACTATCTGCGGGAACTACGTACGCACGAGGTTACGGGAGTCTGTGCATAGCTACTATTATGCCATGTCCGGGTAGCCTAGGACCCACTAGCATGGCTTACCTGTTATATCTGTGATCTTGTCTGTTATATTAGACTGCTAATATAATTGAAATTGTAATTGAATGACTAAAGAAGATTAAAGTTTATTTTCTTAAGCATCTAAAAAGAGAATTGATTTCCTTCGCGGCCAATTGTGTTTCCGGATAAGGTTATGTTATTAAACATTATAAAAACTTGGCAAGTGAATTTCGAAAAAGATTTACATACTATTTTGTGGTTTTCAAAAGTGAAATCTGTCATTTACTTGAATATTTGTTTTCCCGGCGTAGTCAGGGTGGACTGTTGATTGTGCATGACTGCATGAGACCGCTTCGCAATTTACATTCCGCGACCAGAGTGTTATTTCCTCCACTCTCATGGGAGTAGGTCGTACGCCACGACGAGATTAAAAGAAATATTATGGTTCGGGTCGTTCGACCCTCGGCAGTGTACAAATATGATTATTATGATGGCTCAGGCCGGTTGTCCTTATCCCGTATGCGCATTCTATATTGTTAAATGTTTATTTTTTCATGATTTTTGAAGTGATAAGATATTTGGGGGAAAATAAAGAAGAAGTTGTGAATTTATGATATTTTGGGGAAAACAAAGAAGAAATTGTTTATTTAAGATATTTTTGAAAATAATGAGAAAGTCGTAACTGTTTGTTTATTTTAAGTATTTACTTGGATTTCAGTGCCTTATATTCATTGCTACCCTTTCATGCCTACCGTGTTCATCATATGTTGTTAATTAATTTGTTGGACCTTAGTGAGTGTCTAATTCGACCTTTCGTCACTAGCTCTCTGAGGTTAGGCGGGCGACTTACTGAGTACACATTTTTTTGTACTCATGCTACTCTTGTTGTGCATTTTATTGCACAGGTACTTTCATAGCAATGTGGAGGATTCAGAGACATAGGCGAGTTGCATCATCCGGAGGCGATCCGCAGCTGACAGAGTCTCCGTCGTACTGTATTTATTTTTATTTTAAATTTCCTTGTCCAATTTGTATTTCGGAAAGGCTTTCTGATGATTGTATAAATTCTTAGAAATTACTCATGTACTCGTGACACCGGGTTCTGGGATGTGTTGGGATGTATTTGCTAAAGTGTAATATTTATACTATTGTTTTACTTGGCATATTTTATTTAGTTAATATTTATAAAGTGAAAGGAAACGCTTTTTCATAAATGTTAAAACAGGAAATTATTTCAATTAATTAATGATTGTCTTACTTGATAATGATGTCCGGCGCCATCACGACCTTATGGATTTTTGGGTCATGACAGTTAAATAATGAACAAGGAATAGAGAAAACAACGACAACTTAAACTAAACATGTAGGGTAATTAACATGTAAGAGATAAGACAAGTAGAGCATGTGAAGATAGAGTACAAATGATGACTATAACATGTTAAGGTAACTCAATTAAGGCATAAAAGGAATCTACATAGCTAAAAACGGTAAATGTTAACATTTAGCCTGTGTACACACTCACCTCCTTGCGTACACGACTTCCACATATCACAATTAACACAAAATAACACTTATGCTAAGGGAAAATTCTCCCACTCAAAGTTAGGCAAGACACTTACCTCAAAACACGCTGACTCAATTCGCTAGTACGCATTTCCCTCAATTATCCAACTCCGAACGGTTCGAATATAGACAAAACATCTACATACCATAAATATAAACTATAGGAAACTAATTCGAATAATAAAGTTACTATCTTTGCAAAGAAATAAAAAGTCAACTCAAAAAGTCAACCCGTGCCCGCATCTCGGAACCCGGTCAAAATTATAAAATCCGGACATCCATAAAATAACGAGTCCAACCATAGAAGAACTACCCAAATTCGACCTCAAATCGCCCTTCAAAACCCAAAAATTTAGTCTAGGAAGTTTCACAATATTTTCCTAAATTTCCAACTCAAATCCCTAATTAGATGATTAAAATAGCGATAGATTCCTCAAATATAGACCAATCCAGGGTTAGAATTACTTACCCCAACGATTTCCTTGAAAAACCCTCGAGAAATTTCCTCGTTTTTGAAATTTTATTCTGCTGCCCAATGATTTCCTCTTCGCGATCGCGGAAAATCCCTCCCGATCGCAAAGAACAAAGATGATGCCCTCACAAAAGACCTGTACGAACGCACCCCCCTGGTCGCGAATGCGGTGAATGAGTTGCCTCCCCCATGCGACCGCGTCTAAGGCCACGCGGACGCGTAGCACATGCCTACCTCAGCCCCCAGCTTTGCCTTCCTTATTCGTGAACGTGCTCTAACCCACGTGTTTGCGATGAACATCCTCCGCACACTTCGCGATCTCAACCTCCACCACGCAATCGCATAGAACATAAATCTACTAGTACCAAACATCTCTTTGCAATTGTGATAACCCACTCGCGATCGCGTATAAGGAAACTAGTAATAACAAATCAGCAGTTCCTCAAGGTTCCAAAATACATCGAACATGGTCCGAATTACACGCGAGGCCCCCGGGACCTCAACCAAACAAACCAAAAAATATTAAAGCATCATACGAACATGCTCGAAACCTCAAATAAAATCAAACAACACTAGAACCATGAATCGTGCATCAGTTCAAGCTTAATGAACTTATAAACTTCCGAATTTCAAAACTAATGTCGATTCATACCAAAACAACTTCGATTGACTTCAAATTTTTCACAAAAGTAATAAATGACATGACATACCTATTCCATTTTCCGGAATCAAAATCCGACCCTCATATCAATAAAGCCAACTGTCGGTCAGACTTTCCAACCTTCCAAACCTTCAACTTTCCAACTTTTGCCAATTCACGTCGAAACGACCTACAGACTTCTAAATCAACATCCGAACATACTCCTAAGTCTAAAATCACCATACAGAGCTATTGTGACCATCAAAACTCCATTCTGGAGTCATCTACACTAATGTCAAACTACAATCAACTCTTTCAACTAAAACCTCCAACTTAGAGACTATGTGTCCCATTTCACTCTGAAACTCACCCGAAACCAAAACCAAATCCTCCGGTAAGTCACATAACCACAATATAACATAGAGGAGGAAATAAATATGGGGATCGGGGATAAAATACTCAAAAAGGCCGGCCAGGTCGTTACGTCCTCCCCCACTTAAGGAAAACATTCGTCCTTGAATGAGTATAGAGACATACCTGAAGTGGTGAAAAGATCAGGATAATGGCTACACATATAATGCCCGGTCTCCCAAGTCACCTCCTCGACTATTTGACCCCTCCACTGAACCTTCACTGAAGCAATGTCCTTTGACCTCAACTTTCGGACCTGCCTGTCCAAAATGGTTGTTGGCTCCACAACATAAGACAAATCTTAATCCAACTGGACTGAACTTAAGTCTAACACATGAGATGGATAAACATGATACTTTGGAAGCATAGAAACATGGAATACTAGATGAACTACAACTAGACTAGGTGGTAGTGCAAGCCTGCAGGCCACCTCTCCAATTCTCTCAAGAATCTTAAAAGGTCTGATATACCTAGGGCTCAACTTTCCCTTCTTTACGAACCTCATAACACCCTTCATGAGAGAAACCCAGAGAAAGACCCGTTCCCAACCATGAATTCAACATCGCAAACCCTCCGATCCGCATAACTCTTCTGTCTAGATTGGGTTGTGCGAAGCCGATCTTAAATCAATTTAACCCTTTCCAAAGCATCCTAAATCAAGTCTGTACCCAATATCCTAGCCTTTCCTAGCCCAAACAAACCCACTGGAGACCGACACCATATCCCATACAAGGCCTCATACGATGCCATTTGAATGCTCGGTTGTAGTTGTTATTGTAGGCAAATTCCGCAAGCGGATAGAAATGGTCCCAAGAACCCCCAAACTCTATCACACATGCACGAAGCATATTCTCAAATATCTAAGTAGTGCACTCGGGCTGTCTGTTTGTTTGAGGGTGAAATGTTGTACTGAACTAAACTCAACTCGCGTGCCTAACTCACATAGTATGGCCCTCTAGAACCGCAATATAAACTATGTACCTCGGTCTGAGATGATGGATACCGGCATGCTATGAAGACTGACAATATCGCGAATATAGACCTGAGCCAGCTCTCTGAAGAATAAGTAGTCACCACTGGAATGAAATGAGCCGACTTGGTCAACCTATCCACAATCACCCATACTGTATCGAACTTCCTCTGAGTTCGTGGAAGCCCAACAACAAAATCCATAGTAACCAGCCCCCATTTCTACTCTGGAATCTCTAACCTCTAAAGTAATTCTCCCAGCAATTAATGTTCATACTTCACCTGCTGGTAATTTAGGCACCGGGCTACATGCTACACTATGTCCTTCTTCATTCTCATCCACCAATAGTATTGCTTAAAGTCCTGATATATCTTGGCAGAACGTGGATGAATTGAGTACCACGTATTGTGCGCCTCCTGAAAAATCAACTCATGTAATCTAACTACATTGGACACACATAGCTTGCCCTGCATCCGCAACACACAGTCATCCCTAATAGTGACCTCCTTGGCATCACTGTTCTGAACCGTGTCCTTGAGTACAAGCATATGAGGGTCATCATAGTGGCGCTCTCTGATACGATCATATAGGGAAGACCGAGAAACTGCACAAGCCAAAACTCGACTCGGTTCCGAAACATCCAATCTAACAAACTAGTTGGATAACTGAACATCCAATGCTGATGGCCTCTCTGTTGTCGATAGATATGCTAAACAGCCCTAGCTCTCCGCCTTATGAGTCAAAGCATCGGTCACCACATTGGCCTTCATGGGATGATACAGAATGGTGATATCATAGTCCTTAAGAAACTCTATCCATCTTCGTTGCCGCAAGTTAAGATCTTTCTGTTTGAATAGATGTTGTAGACTCCGATGGTCGGTATAGACATCACAAAGGACACCATACAAATAGTCCCCCCAAATCTTCAAGGCATGAACAATAGTTGCTAACTCAAGGTTGTGGACATGATAGTTCTTCTCTTGCACCTTCAGATGTCTAGACGCGTAGGCAATCACCCTACCATCCTGCATCAACACTGTGCCAAGGCCAACACGCAACGCATCATAGTACACAACATAGGACCCTGAACCTGTAGGCAACACCAAAACTGGGGCTGTAGTAAAGGTAGTCTTGAGCTTTTGAAAGCTCTTCTACACTCCTCGGTCCACCTGAATGGAGCACCATTCTGGGTCATTCTGGTCATAGGTGCATAAATAGATGAGAAACCTTCTACGAATCGATGGTAGTACCTGTCAGACCAAGAAAACTCAGGATCTTAGTAACTAAAGATGGTGTAGGCAAAATCTGCACTGCTTCAATCTTCTTCGGATCTACCTTGATCTCCTCACTCGACACTACATGACCCAAAAATGCCACCAAATCAAGCCAAAATTCACATTTTAAAATTTTTGCATACAATTTCTTTTCTCTCAGGGTCTGAAGCACGCTCCTCAAGTGCTGCTCATGATCCTCCTAGTTCCGACAGTACAACAAGATGTCGTCAATAATCATAATGACGAATGAGTCGAGATAGGGCTTGAATACATTGTTCATCAAGTGAATGAATGTTGCTGGGGCATTGGTCATCCCAATTGACATCACAAGGAACTCATAATGACCATACCGAGTCCTAAAGGTAGTCTTTGGAATATCCAGCTCTCGAATCTTCAAGTGATGATAGCATGACCGCAAATCAATATTTGAGAACACTCTAACACCCTGTAGCTGATCAAATAGGTCATCAATGCATGAGAATGGATACCTGTTCTTCACAGTAACCTTGTTTAACCGACAATAATCAATACACATGCACATAGAACCATCTTTCTTCTTTAAAAACAAGACCAGAGCACCCCAAGGTGGCACACTAGGCCAAATGAAGCCCTTATGAAGCAACTCTTGCTACTGCTTCTTTAACTCCTTCAGCTCCGCTAGGGCCATATGATGTGGCAGGATAGAAATGGACTGAGTGCCTAAAAATAAATCAATACCAAAATTGATATCCTTATCAGCCGACATGCTCGGAAGATCCGCTGGAAACACATCTGGATAGTTCCTCACTACCGGAACTGACTTAACAATAGGGGTATCAACACTGACATGTCTCATAAAGGATAGATATGCCTCACATCCCTTTCCAACCATCTGATTTTCCTTAAGGGAAGACACCACCCTGCTAGGAATATAATCCAAAGTGCCCCTCCACTCCAACCGCGGTAGACCTGGCATAGCCAATGGTACCGTCTTGGCGTGACAATCGAGAATAGCATGATAGGGTGAAAACCAGTCCATACCCAAGATAACATCAAAATCTACGATACTGAGCCAAAATAGGTCTTCTCTGGTCTCAAAGACACCAAGAACAACTAAGCATGACCAATACACACGGTCAACAATAATGGAATCTTCATCAGGCGCGGATACATAGACAGGAGAACTCAATGAATCACGAGATATATCCAAATTTGGAGCAAAGTACATGGAAAGATAGGAATAAGTGGATCCTGGATGAAATAAGACTGATACCTCTCTATGACAAACTGGAATAATACTTGTGATAACTGAGTAGGATAAAACCATCTTCGTCCTAGTAGGAAGATCATAACATCTAGCATGGCCTCCCCCTCTAGGGAGACCTCTCCCCGCCCGACCTCCACCTCAAGCTGGCTATGCAGGTAGAGTGGAAATTGGTGCGGTAACCACGACCTTAAAAGCTTGAAGACCTTGTGGAATACTTGGGGCTCGAGTAGTCTATGGAGTTGCACCCCTCCCGAGTCTGGGGTAGTCCCTCACCATATGACGAGTGTCACCACACTCAAAACAAGCTCTTGAAGGACTTGGTTGTTGGAACTGGCTCGGGCTTGGTCAGTTGGACTGACCGCTGAACGCACCCCGTGCAGGAGGTGCACAAAGTAGTGGTGGTGCATAATGGGCAACCTGAGGCATGGGAGTATCCGGGATACCCTCTAATCTCCTAGCGATCTCCACTACCTGTTGGTATGGGATGATAATCTCCAACTCTCGAGCCATGCTTAATCTAATAATGTGGTTGAGCCCCTCGATAAATCGACGAACTCGCTCTCTAACTGTGGATACTAAAGCTAGTGCATGTTGGGAAAACTTGTTGAACCTGACAACATACTCTAATACGCTCATAACACCCTGGCATAACGGCATAACTGCTTAATCTCTGCACGCCATGCACCACGAAGGCTCTAGGGAACAAACTCCCTCATGACCATCTCTGAAAACTGAGCCTAGGTGAGTGAAGCTGCCTCGGCCGGGCCACCCAACTCATACACCAAACACCACTAATAAGTCGCTCCCTTGAGTTGGAACATAGTGAAAACAAGCCCACTCGAATCCACAATACCTATAGTACGGAGGATACGGTTGTACTACTCAAGAAAAAACTGGGCATCCTCCGAAGCCAAACCGCTGAAACTAGGGGGTGGTACTTCTTGTACCTCTCAAGCCTGAGCTGCTTCCCATCAGAAGCTGCTTCCCTAACCTCAAGTTGAGCTGGGATGAAGGACTGCACTAGTATGATCTCTAGGACCTGGTCAACCTCGACCCGCTACTTTAGGGTACGGGTGACGGGAGTCTATGCTCCTCCTCTGACCTGAGATGTGGTAGGAGCAAGTGGAATCAACTCTCCCTGAGCTATAGTGCCAAACATGCTCAAAAACTAGGCGAGGGTCTCCTAAAGTGCAGGGGTAGTAACAAGTGTCTGAGGTGACTGCCCTCCGACTGGAGCTACTGGTGGCTCCTCTGTAGCAGCTCAGACAGTTGCTCTTGCTACACCACATGCTCGTCCTCGGCCTCTGCCCCGGCCTCTCGCGGCTCTAGCAGGGGCGCAGGTGTCTTATCAGCAGATCCACTTGTGCGTATCCTTACCATCCATGAGAGAATAGAAAGACAGAGCTTTAGAATTTCAAATTCAACAAATTCACACGATAAGCAAACAAAGAAGGGATGCTTTTCGTAAGATTTCCATATCCTCTCGAAGATAAGTACATACATCTCCATACTGATCCGCAAGACTCTACTAAACCTGCTTGTGACTAATAATACCTATGAACCTATAGCTCTAATACCAATTTGTCACGACTCCAATTTTCATCCGTAGGATGTCGTGATGGCACCTAGTCCCTAAGACTAGGTAAGCTTAAATTCATGCAGAAATAACTGAAATAATTACTAAATTATCAACACTCAACAACTAATATAAAGAAAATCTCCACAACTCAATATATATGTAATATCCCAAAACCCGGCAAGATACAAGTCACAAGCTCTATGAAGTGATACTGAATATCTCTATATATCAGTTTCTAATAAAGGATAAGAAAATAAAATAATCTAAGTAGATAGGGAATTAGAGGCCTTCAGACGTCAGCAGGTATACCTTGAAGTCCTCAAAATTGAGCTCTTGCTAGTGCCTGGATTTGTAGGAGGTACATGGAGCTTCACAAAAAGATGTGCAGAAGTGTAGCATGAGTACACCACAATGATACCTAGTAAGTTCCAAGCCTGACCTCGGTAGAGTAGTGACGAGGTCAGGTCGAGGCCCTACTAGAATATATAAGAAAATTGAACACGTGTATAATAGTTAAACAATGATAACAATAGAAATCAGGCAATTAAAGAAGTACATCGAGAATAGCTATACTGAACTAAGGCAAATAATGCTTCACAGAAGAAAACAAGGGATACTATGACACAGAACAAAACAACAGAAATACGAGTGAAGAAATAGAAAGCATCAACAAGAGTCACTACAGAGTTACCACCTCGTAGTCTCAAATAACAAATCAATTCACAATCTTTCCTTATATCATTGTAGGAGACTTGTATTTAGTTTTGAAAATCATTTTCCTGAAATAGTATCCCGTATTTTAACCCACCTTATCATAATGCATGACTGCTAGTAGTTTCCCTACTAGCCACACGTATCAAGCCCACCTTATCTCACCGCATGCGTTTCAAGCCCAAAACCTTATACCACTGCATGCGTATCAATATCACAATGTAACACAAATCACACCTCAAGTTTCCTATATCACAACTTGCCAAATAATCAACAATAACAGTGTTTTCACAATAAAGAGCTCATGACTCAACCACAATGTACATAGGAGTCTCAATAATAACAACCAGAAGTGAATAACTCAATAGAATAGTATTTCACAAATTAACACTTTCCCTCAACGTGAATCACAACCTTTATAATACTGGTTTCATCAACAAGATATTCCAAGAATAACAACTTCAGGTAAATAATTCACGGTTAAATAATGAACAAGGAATAGAGGAAACAATAGCAACTTAAACTAAACATGTAGGTCAATTAACGAGTAAGAGATAAGACAAGTAGAGAATGTGAAGATAGACTAGAAATGATGACTATAACATGTTAAGGTAACTCAATTAAGGTATGAAAGGAATCTACATAGCTAAAATTGGTAATTTTCCAGATTTAGCCCGTGTCTACACTCGTCACCTTGTGTTCACGTCTTCCACATGTCTCAATTAACACAAAACAACACCAATCCTAAGGGGAAATTCCCTTACACAAAGTTAGGCAAGATACTTACCTCAAAAAATGCTAACTCAATGCACTAGTAGGCCTTTCTCTCTATTATCCAACTCCAAACAACTCAAATATAGACAAAACAACTTCATACCATAAATATAAACTATAGGAAACTAATTCTAATAATAAAGTTACAATCTTTGCAAAGAAACAAAAAGTCAACTCAAAAAGTCTACCTGGGATTGCGTCTCTGAACCCGACCAAATTTACATTATCCTGACACCCATTCAATAACGAGTCCAATCAAACAAGAATTACTCAAATTCGACCTCAAATCGCCTTTCAAAACCAAAAAATTTTGGGTAGGACGTTTCCACAATTTTTTCCGACATTTCCAACTCAAATCCCTAATTAGATGATGAAAATAGCTATTGATTCATGAAATATATACCAATCCGAGTTAGAATCACTTACCCCAATGATTTCCTTGAAAAAATCTCAAAACATTATCTCACACCGAGCTCTCTAAGTCCAAAAAATGAAACATGAGATGAACCCTCATTTTTGAAATTTTATTCTGCTGCCCGGTGATTTCTTGTTCGCGATCGCGGGAAATACCTCGCGATCGTGAAGAAAAAAGATCTTCCCTAACAAAAGACCTACGCGAACATACCCTGTCACGACCCAAATCCTTAATAGGTCGAGACTGCATCTAACGCCGTCGTTAAGCAAGCCCACAAGTGAACCCACTATTTATTTACCCCTTTTTAACATATTTAAAATGGAAGATTCCTTTTTTAAAAATAACTTTAAATTTGATTTCGTGCAACGGTAACATCTCTTTGAAACAAAGTATCATCATAGTAAGAACATCCATTGCCACGACCCAAAATCCATTGAGGTCGTGATGGCGCCGGACACCACTGTCAGGTAAGCCAATCGTTAAATAGTTGCATTAAAATCCTATTTTAGCATTTTGAAATCGTTACTTTTCATTTCATTACATAATAATCGAATAAAAATTCGCTAAGAAAATAACGATGGTTTAACAATCCATTTACTAAAATACATCCCAAACTCATCCCAGAACCCGGTGTCACAAGTGCATGAGCAAATTTCTAAGAAAAAAGTATACATGTAATACAATGCTTGTCCGGAGTAAAAACTGAACAACGAATTTAAAATACAATACAATACATCTGAGGGAGACTCTGCCGGTTGCGGGTCGTCTCGGGATGGTGCAGCTCGTCTAAGTCTCCAGGTCAGCCAAATCGTTGCGTCAAGTAGGGCCACTAGCTATGAATGTACCTATGCAATAAAATGCACAGTAAGTGCAGTATGGGTACGGAAACAACGTGTACTCAGTAAGTATCCCGCCTAACCTCGAAGAAGTAGTGACGAGAGATCGACTTTGACACTTACTAGAGTTCCAACAATATCAAGTGCACTAAAGAAATGAATTAACATAAAGTAATGTAAATACATAAGACATACAAGTATAGATTACGTGGTACAATTTCCCTCTTTACCATTTACTCAACTCTCCACTAGCAAGTTCCCTCCGTAACCGAATCATATAAATAAATATAGTGGATTTCATCAAAGAGGTTGTCATAATCCAAATCAGGGGAAGAAAAACCCTCAGATGAACTGGCTTTTTTGCCAAATATTTCATACGATTCCATGGGGATGATATATATACATATAGGAAATGCCGAGGCATACGGCCCGATCCAACATAAAAGTAAACTGTGCACTGCCAAAGGGTCGAACGACGCGAACCATAGATGCATCTATTAACCTATCGTGGCGTACGGCCTGCTCCCATGAGAGTATAGTACATAAATACTGTCGAGGCGAACAACCTGATCCCATAAGAGTGTGGTACAAATCCTACCGAGGCAAACGGCCCGATCCCATAAGAGTGGTGGAAATGAATCACCCCGCTCGCAGAATATAAATTGCAAAGCGGTCACACATAAGCATACACATTCAAACAGTCCATCCCGTCTATATCGGGAAACAATTACCCAAGAAATGACAATATCGCTTTTAATGGTCACAAAAATAGTATTTAAATATTTTTTTAGAAATTTATTTGTCAAGTTTTATGAGGCTTAAAAATTTTGAAATTCGTCAGCAAAGATAAAAGTACGGCAAATAAAACATGCTTTCGGGTCCTAGACTATCCGGACATAAGCATAATAGTAGCTACGCACGGACTCCCGTCACTCCGTGCATACGTAGCCCCCACAAGTAGTAGCACATATTTAATTAGTTCACCTATGGGGACAATTCCCCCTCACAAGGAGACTTACCTCGCTCCGAAGATTCATAACCGGCCTTCAAGCCCCTCCGACGACCCAAATTGATGCACAACACCCCAAAACTATCCAAATAACGGGCAAACAATTGAAAATATACTCTAATACTTATAACAATTCAAATTATATAAATTCCCAACTCCGCTCCAAAATTTGACCATATTACCCTCAATTTCTCGAAGATAAACTCTACTCATAGCCTTACTAACTCAAATATATGATTATCTCTCAATTTCATGCCCAAATTCGTGGTCAAAATACAAGAATGAAAATTCTAGGTTTTTCTTTAAAATTTCCAACTTTTCCACATTTTTCATGTTCAATCCATGTATAAAACCTTGTATTTTAACTTGAAATGAGTAGAAACAACTTACCTTGACATAGATGACGAAAATCCTCACTTGAAGCTCTCCAAAATCGCCCAACCAAGAGAAAAACGAAAAGAAATGGCCAAAACCTCGATTATAAAAATGCACACTACCTCTAGTCCTTCTGCACCTGCGGCTTCCTCCTTCCCAACCGGGCTCCGCACTTGCGCTTCCTTCTCCGCATCTGCGCCTTCACAGGTGCAGAAATAGCCTTGCAACTGTGCCCCCAGCCAAGCCATCCACTCCTACACATGTGACACAAAAGCCGCACTTGCGGCCAAAGCCTTGCAGGTGCGGTCACACCAGACACCAGCAGCTTCAGCTCCTCCTCAACTTCAAATTTGATCCGTTAACCACCCGGAATCCACCCGAGGCCCTCGGGACCCCGTCCAATTACACCAACCTGTTCCAAAAAATAAAGCGGACTTGCCCGAGGCATCAAATCACATCAGATAACTTCGAAATAATGGATTGTATCACAATTAAATCTTCATGAACTTTGAAATTTCCAACTTCTACATTCGATGCCGAAAACTATCAAATCACGTCCGATTGACCCCAAATTTTTCACACAAGTAACATTCAACCTTACGAACCTTCTCCAACTTTCAGAATCGCATTCCGACCCCGATATCAAAATTTCCACTTCCGGTCGGATTTCTCAAAAACCTTCAAATTTCTATTTTTAGCCAAATGACTTCAAAATAACTTACGGACCTCCGAATTCACTTCCGATCGCGCTCCCTACTCCAGAATCACCATACAGATCTATTCCCAGACTCAGAATCCCGAACGGACATCAATATCACTTAAATGCACTTCAACCCAGACTTATGAAATTTCTTCTAAAATGCTGACTTTTACAATATGCGCCGAAACGCTCCCGGGTCATCCAAAACCAGATCCGAACATACGCCCCAGTTCGAAATCATCGTACGAACCTACTGGAACCTTCAAATCCTGATTCTAAGGTCGTTTACTCAAAAATCCAATCTTAGTCAATTCTTCCAACTTAAGGCTTCTAAAATGAGAATTTTCTTTCCAAATTGACTCTAAACTTCCCGAAATTAAATTCCGACCACACCTATAAGTTATATCACCTGAAATGAAGCTGCTCATGACCTCGAACCACAGAACGATGCTCTAGGGCTCAAAACGACCGGTCGGGTCATTACATTATCTCCCACTTAAACATACGTTTGTCCTCGAACGTGCTAGGAACTGCTCCGGAGTTGTCTGAAACCACTGTTAAACACCTCGTGCACCTACTCGTGCTACCACCACTCAATTAAGTACATTATCTCGGTAAAATCAAAAAGTATCTTCTTTTATTTAGGCAATGGGCCTTAGAACCAGGTCTTCATCATCCGAAATCCTCTGCCAGGCCTGTTTCCAATATATGAACACCATATCAACTACCACACGATGTACCAGAACATGAATGCATACCTTTGCTAAATTAGCACCATGCACCGCATAATTCATCATCTATCCACAATGACACTCCCTGAACCTTAATAGCCAAAATTTCACGAATTTGATGCTCCCGATGCACCTCATGACATACATATAGGTCCTGCTATAACGCTTAGAATACCACCACAATGGAGGAGATGTGTAGAAATTCATAACCAACTGCAGAGTTAACAAATCATTGAATATCTCCTCTTGAATAGAAGCATCCCTCATTATGAACCGAATAATGGTATTTGTCCTTTAATATACTTCACAAAAAAGTATCGCGTTGATCCCTGGTCCAATAATCTCGTCTCACCCAGTATGAACTGCTCAGACAACAAATCACCCCAAATATGACCAACGGTCTTACATGATACCACAACACGCCAATAGGCCATAACTCGAACATTATACATAAAGAAATGACTCAGGAAAATACTACTCAACTTACGCAACTTATTATGAACTTTCCTCAGAAAATAGAAAGCAAAACACAAGAAAATAAATATAGGGGACCGTACTCAACATCACACTGTTGCGGTGCACAACCCGATCCAAATAACATGCCCGTGGCGGCGTGCCACCTGATCCAAATAGCATAAATTCACGTAAGAAGACACACATCGAGATAAATTTCTCATTACCACAAAATATCGAACATCGGTCACAAGCATGCTAAGTGCACAATACCATCATGGGGGGGGAATGATAGAGCCATATGCTACAAAAACTCAAGCACAACTGAGGTGCGATACATAATCTGAATCTCAAGAGCTATCCTACTCCCGTAACATCATCACTACGCGGGAACTCAACACATAGGAAATATCAAGACGTTTCCCAACTCACACGGCACAACAGAATTTTACATGAGATGAACGAAGACGGAACAACATCTGCTATTCAAATATCTTTCCATGAAAAGTGCTATGCCGAAATGAACAAGCATGACTCATACAGAGCCCATAATCATATTTAAATCCATCCACAAACATCGAGTCTACCTTGCTCGCACCGTACTAGGATAATAGCTTTACCTGGGTCCATATTAACCCACTTCCTCTTATAATATGCAAGAACAACCATCATAGACGAGACAAACACCCCACAATCCACAACCGAATGAACCGAGCGACTTCCATGCATAAATTCTCGAATAAGCAATATTACACTTCTTTATACTCAATCCAAATCTTCAATCCATTAAGTGACTACATGTCACACTCATACGATCATCCCGTGGTCACGCTCCCACGACCTTCCACACAAGGTAGCAAGTCTGCACATCCACCACTGGCCACACTAACGCTGTAAAACAAATCAAGAACCCATAACTAGGATGCAAAGCCTCTTTCACCAAACACCGATCTCAGGTGACACTAAAAACAACACCAGCTTACTCTAATCATTCAATTCCCTTTTTCTTGCTCATCCGAGCTCATGGCATCCTTGTCAACACCGAACTGCAACCTCGATCCTTACTTCCGGTTACATACTGCGTACAGCACCTAACATGCCAATATGAGATAGCGCAAGAATTTCATCATAACTTCTGAACCACTAATAGGGTGAACACTTCATCACATAGAAACCTTTTACTTACCTCAATTCAATTCACACTTACCGCAGGAATAATGATAACCCCAATCAACACATAGCAACTCAATTCTCACTCATCTTAAGTGACTACATTCCACAAGACCATTTCGTGTCCATACCCATGAACCGTTTCATGCCCTCCTTGCACGCATATTCACATCTTTGACTGGTATACCCATTCCGATAACCCTTCCGTGAACCCGAAGTCATTTTCTCCTTTTTATGAACCCCAATTCTACTCTACACGCCAGAGATAACGTAGAACTCTCCAACCATTTTCTCTTTCCCATAATTCTGCTGTAAAAACTCGATTCTTACCCATATTGTGGGCATGAAATCCTTGGAAACCACCTTCTAACCTTGAATCCATTGGAACCATTGTTGAGAGTCACCCACTATGGCTTGGTACCGAATATAATCAACTCTATGGCTTCGCTGACACCTGAACACCCATTTTGGTAAAGCACCCGACTGAATCCCTTCACTTGTAGATTACCTCTGTACTAAGCATAAATCCTGAATCTTTCCAAATCCTAAACCTGATTCAATAAGGCCAACCCTTGCACACCTTTATCAAATCCCATGCTAAATTACTATTCTACTTATTTCCCCTTAGCTGCAATAACTTGCCAATACGCCGATCATCTGCAACCCCATGAGGAAATAATCTCGCAACCCAATCGCAGGCGGTGGGACTCTCCCACTTAGCCCGAAGCTGCTCCTTGCACCACTCTAGACCGCACCGAAATTCTTTCTTCATTGTTGACATGATCTTGCTCAACCAACCCATCAGATTCTTCTAAATTCTCATGTTAGCATTCCATGAATACTCAAATTCCCTCACATCATTCATATATTCGACCTCCTACTGAATAGCCAATGGAATTCCTCGCATAAGCTTTTCAAACACACGACTGCTAACATGTTCACATGAAATAACACTCATGCGGAAATTACCAATTGACTCCTTCCAACGATGTTGTACTGCACGATCTCTACGATATCAATACCCCATCCCACGCCCGTCCTCATTACTAACTTTACCAGTCCGTCCGCTCCTCATGGACATCCGCTAAAAGCGCGACAACATCTTCCAACTCACCAATATATTGCACCCTTCTTCATCCCGAACAACTCCTCTCTGTTGCATTCCATCTCCCGTCGCAATAGCCAATATTTCAATTTAAGCCCGTGAATCGAATCACTGTTCACTAAAATTGTCAAATCACTCCAAAATTCTCCTCAAGATGCGCAGCTATCTTACCGCATAACTCATATGCTATGCTGCACTCTCCCACTTTGGTTAAACTCACTCATGTAAGCAACTACCTGACTTCCTTTTCTTACACCTGGCCTTTTAGAAATTTAACCATCACCTGACACTTCCCACGTGTCCTTCCTCATCCCTTGCTGCCCAGCCGTTGCCTTAGGCCAATAACTATCTTTTTAGCACTTAAACTAGCAGATCCCCACAACTTCAACCTTCCCGAAGATCATCTTTCCTGAGCCCCCTCGCATTAGAAGTACCTATTGAGTCCTGAATCACTGCACACTATGATCTCTGACAACCGTTTCTTCAAAATTACTTGGCAACACTCTGACCCAATGCAACCGAAGAAACTATAACACCGACGAACTTAACATATTATATTCTATCAAAAACAGCGATACCACATCACAGATGAAAATTCCACCTCGCTTGAAAACACCAAGTCTTATTATTCATTCAACCCACATTTGAATATTCATAGTTCAATTGCCTTACCTCCGCCGGAACTAAAATACCGAAATCTCGAAATCATGCTCTGAGAAGACCCCTTTTCAAATCATTCATTGTCCCAATACATGCGCAAGCATTCTCTCACTATGTCAATACCGTGCGGTCACCAATCATAAGCACCATAACAACCTAATAATGGCCTCAAATCCCTCAGAAACACGGCTACTGAGCTAAAACAACTAATTATCCTTCCGCAGAGGACGATAATAGCCTCAACCAACTACGCATGAAAAAACATCACGCACCATATCTGTAGTACCATTACGATTCCTCAAATTCCCAATTCATAGCAAGTGCTTCGCGACGCGTAAGATTGAGTAAGAAGAAACGTTGGCATAAGCCTCAAAGGGATCAAACCACACGATAAGAATCAAGAAGTGAAGTACTCCTACCAGCCCTGTAGCCTCTCGAAAATAAGTATAGACATCTCCATACCGATCCTCAAGACTCTACTAGACTTGCTCATGACTCGTGAGACCGAAGGAAACCTAGTGCTCTGATACCATGTTTCCACGACCCAAAATCCATTGAGGTCGTGATGGCGCCGGACACCGATGTCAGGCAAGCCAAGCATTAAATAGTTACATTAAAATCCTATTTTAGCATTTTGAAATCGTTACTTTTCATTTCATTACAAAATAATCGAATAAAAATCCACTAAGCAAATAACGATGGTTTAACAATCCATTTAATAAAATACCTCCCAAACTCATCCCAGAACCCGGTGTCACAAGTGCATGAGCAAATTTCTAAGAAAGAAGTATACATGTAATACAATGCTTGTCCGGAGTACAAACTGAAGAAGGAATTTAAAATACAACACAATACATCTAAGGGAGACTCTGCTGACTGCGGGTCGTCTCGGGATGGTGCAGCTCATCTAAGTCTCCTGGTCAGCCACATCACTGCGTCAAGCAGGGCCACTAGCTATGAATGTACCTGTGCTATAAAATGCACAGCAAGTGCAGTATGAGTACGGAAACAACGTGTACTCAGTAAGTATCCCACCTAACCTCGAAGAAGTAGTGACGAGAGGTCGACTTTGACACTTACTAGAGGTCCAACAATATCAAGTGCACTAAAGAAAAGAATTAATATAAAGCAATGTAAATACATAAGACATACAAGTATAGATTATGTGATACAATTTCCCTCTTTACCATTTACTCAACTCTCTACTAGCAAGTTCCCTCCGTAACCGAAGCATATAAATAAATATAGTGGATTTCATAAAAGAGGTTGTCATAATCCAAATCAGGGGAAGAAAAACCCTCAGATGAACTTGGTTTTTTTGCCAAATATTTCGCACGATTCCATGGGGATGATATATATATATATATATGTAAATAGGAAATGTCGAGGCGTACGGCCCGATCCAACATAAAAGTAAATTGTGCACTGCTGAAGGGTCGAACGGCGTGAACCATAGATGCATTTATTAACCTTCCGTGGCGTACGGCCTGCTCCCATGAGAGTGTGGTACATAAATCCTGTCGATCCGAACAGCCCGATCCCATAAGAGTGGTGGAAATGAATCACCCAGCTCGCGGAATAAAAATTTCAAAGCGGTCACACATAAGCATACACATTACAATTACCCAAGAAATGACAATTTCTCTTTTAATGGTCACAAAGATAGTATTTAAATCTTTTTCTAGAAATTCATTTGTCAAGTTCGATGAGGTTTAAACATTTTGAAATTCATCAGTAAAGATACAAGTACGGCAAATAAAACATTCTTACGGGTCCTAGACTACCCGGACATAAGCATAATAGTAGCTACGCTTTGACTCCCGTCACTTCGTGCATATGTAGCCCCCACAAATAATAGCACATATTTAATTAGTTTACCTATGGGGACAATTCCCCCTCACAAGGAGACTTACCTTGCTCCGATGATTCATAACCGGCCTCCAAGCCCCTCCGACGACCCAAATTGATGCACAACGCCCCAAAACTATCCAAATAACGGGCAAACAATTGAAAATATACTCTAATACTTATAACAATTCAAATTATATAAATTCCCAACTCCGCTCCAAAAGTTGACCAAATTGCCCTCGGATCCACGTGCCTGGATTCTGAAATTTCTCGAAGATAAACTCTACTCATAGCCTTACTAACTTAAATATATGATTATCTCTCAATTTCGTGCCCAAATTCGTGGTCAAAATCCAAGAATGCAAATTCTAGGTTTTTCTTCAAAATTTCCAACTTTTCCACAATTTTTCATGTTCAATCCATGTATAACCTTGTATTTTAACTTGAAATGAGTAGAAACAACTTAGATTGATATAGATGACGAAAATCCCCACTTGAATCTCTCCAAGAATCGTCCAACCAAGAAAAAAATGAAGAGAAATGGCCAAGACCTCGGTTATAAAAATGCACACTATCTCAAGTTGTCACGACCCAAATCCTAAACGAGCCGTGATGGCGCCTATCGTGGAACTAGGCTAGCCAATAATCACATAATTACCGTTTCTTTATAAAATTCCAACCATATTCAACATTTCATAAAGTATATAGAATTTCTGAATTCATTGGGCAAAATAAATAGCTAAATACTCTAAACCATCCCAAAATCCGGAGTCAACAGGTCATGAGCATCTAAGAAATATACCAACAAGTCTACTATTATATTACAAAATCTCCGAGCGAATAGCTAGATAGAACAAAAGAAGGGAAAAATAGAGATGATGCAGACGCTGAACAGCTACTTCTATATCCCGAACTTCGGCTCTGCACGGAATAGATGGTTAACGCTCGGTATCTGCACCTCAATCTGCACACAGGGGTGCAGGGAGTAATCTGATTACGCAAACTCAGTAGTAATGGGAATAAATCAAGTCTAAGCGGAAAGAAACACATAAAAAATCAATATCATCAATTCACAATAAGTAAAACCTTTTCTTCCCAACAGTATATACATAGATATATGAATCATCGTGCCTTAAAACCAACTTCAGAAAAATCCTTTGAAAAATGTGTTTTTCCAACAATTTCAGAAATAAAAAATAATCGAAAGATTTAGTGTAAAAATGAAATAAATCATAAGTAGCCCCTCGGGCAGAACATCACACAGCACCTCACAGCCACTCAATATTAGCCCCTTGGGTAACCTCACTGTAACTCATGCCTCCCAATCACTCATCACTCATCACCCGACACTCAGCACTCAGTAGGTACCTGCGCTCACTAGGGGTGTGTACAGACTCCGGTGGGGCTCCTTCAGCCCAAGAGCTAATATCAAGCCACCTCGTGGCGTATCATATCCTAACAATCAGGCCCTCGGCCTCACTCAGTCAGAACCTCTCAAAAGCCCCTCGGGCGTATAAGAAAAATGGGGTACTCGACCCAAAACATAATTTTTATATCTCAAAATAGTGTAAATAAGGCTGCGTTTCGAAAACAGTTAAGCACATGACTAAGTGTAAATCATAAATCAACAGTGAGGAAATAGCAGTAAAAAGCCCCCAAAGGGTCTAAACAAGTCGGCACGAGGCCCCAAACATGGCTTATAGCCCAAATAGAGCAATAGTCTTTAGAACACAATTTAACATATGATGTAGAGTAAAATACGCAACTCAATAGTTTCCGCATAGAGGAACAAGTCCAATCCAAAAATAAGTGTGCGCCACATACTCATCATCCGACATGTGCGCCATTCTAAATACAGTGAGAAATATGAGGTCCGGGGTTTCATACTCTCAGGACAAGATTTATAACCATTACTTACCTCTACCGGGCCACAATACTAATCTGCGATTCTCTTGCCCCTCAAATTGGCTCCCGATTGCTCCGAATCTAAACCAAACCAGATTAACATCATCAATATACGCTAAAGGAACAAAACCTAATCGAAATTTATCAATTTAGACACAATTCCCAAAATTCGGCAAAATTCGAGCCCCGAGCCAACGTCTCGGAATTCGATAAAATTTACATCATAGAATCTCGTCCTCCCACGATTCTATACATACCAATAACACTAAAATCGTAAAACAATTGCCCACTCAAATCCTCAAAAGAAAATTTTAAATTCCATGCACTTATCTTCCCCAAATTTGGGTTTAATTTAAACGATTTTCCGGTTAAATTGCTTAGAAAACGATATAGAAATGAGTTATGAAGATGGAAACCTTACCTCCAAGTGATCCCCTTTGATTTCTTCTTCAATCCCTCTCAAATAGCTCTCAACTCGTTTATCAATGGAGGAAAGTGGTGAAAATTTCACAACAATGGGCTTTAAAACATTCTGCCCAGCACTTAAAATCCCTTCAGTGCGATCGCGACTTTAGCCATACAATCGCGATGCACACCCCAGAACACTCTACGCGATCTCACACCAACACACGCGATCACATAGAACAAAAGACCATCCCACACACGCGCCTCAGAACCTCTATGCGATCGCACCACAGCCCACGCGATCGCACTGCTTCACCTGTTCAACATATGCGATCGAAATCCTAACCACGTGATCGCATAGAACAAAATGAACGTCCCACTCTTTTACTCTACATGATCGCGGATGAATCCACGTGATCACAGTGAAGGAACCACTGCTGCTAAAACACCAGAAAACAGCAGGCTTCTTAAGGCCAAAAAGTGCCCGTTTGAGCATCCGAAATACACCCGAGGCCTCCGGGACCTCAACTAATCCTACCAACACACCCCATAACATCATTAAAACTTAGTCGAGTCTTCGAAACACCAAAAACAACACGAAAACACAAAAATTACATCAAATTCAAACCTATGAACTTTGAAACTTCTAAATTTCGCCAATGATGGTGAAACCAACCAAAACACATCCGATTGACCTGAAATTTTGCACACATATCCAAAATGACATTACGAACCTGCTCCATCTTCCGGAATCTCATTCTGAACCTGATAGCCTATTTTCCACTGCCGACCGGAAATCGCCAAAAACTAACTTTCACCAATTCAAGCCTAATTCTACACCGGACATCAAAACTTCATTCTGAACACATCACTAAGTCCCAAATCACCTAAAGAAGCTATCTGAGCCATAAAATCTATATTCTGAGTTTGTTTACACATAAGTCAACTCCCAGTTGACTTTTTCGACTATTAAGCTAATTTAAGAGATTAAGTGTCTCAATTCTCGCCATGACCACTCCGAACCTGAACCAACTGAGCGAACACAACATAAATAGGCTAAGAAACATATGATAAAGCAGAAACGGGGAAAATAGGGCTAATCTCACAGAACGACTGGTCGGGTCGTTACATCCTCCCCCTCTTAAACAAATGTTCGTCCTCGAACGTGTCTAGAAACATACCTGGAGTTTTGAATAAGTGAGGATATATGTCCCGAATCTCCCGCTCGGTCTCCCAGATGGAATCCTCCACTGGCTGCCCTCTCCACTGAAGCTTCACTGAAGTTATATCCTTAGACCTCAACTTTTTGACCTGACGACCCAATATAGCCACTAGCTCTACCTCATATGACATATCACCCTCGAGATGAACCGTGATCAAGTCCAAACATGAGACGGGTCACCAACATACTTCCAGAGCATCGAAACATGGAACACTGGATGAATACTCGCCAAGCTGGGAGGCAAGGCAAGTCTATAAGCCACCAACCAATCCTCTGAAGCACCTCAAATGGCCCAATGAACCTGGGACTCAGCTTTCCCCTCTTCCCGAACTGCATAACACCCTTCATAGGTGACACATTCAGCAACACCTTATCCCCAACCATGAAAGACACATCCCAGACCTTCCGGTCCGCATAGCTCTTCTACCTAGACTGCGCCGTGCGAAGTCGCTCCTGAATCAACTTTGCCTTATCCAAAGCATCATGAACCAGGTCTGTGCCCAATAGTCTAGCCTCGCCCGGCTCAGACCAACCAACCAGAGATCTGCACCTCCTACCATATAAATCCTCATATGGGGCCATCTGGATACTCGACTGATAACTATTATTATATGCAAACTCCGCGAGTGGCAGAAACTAGTCCCATGAACCCCCAAAATCAATGACACAAGAACGCAACATATCCTCCAAAATCTGAATAGTATGCTCCAACTGCCCGTCGTTCTTAGGATGAAACGTTGTGCTCAACTCAACCTGAGTACCTAACTCTCTCTGTATGGCACTGAGTACCTCTGTCAGAAATGATAGAAACTAGAACCCCATGCAATCAGAAAATCTCCCTGATATAAATCTCAGCTAGCCGCTCCGAAGAATAAGTAGTACCAACAGGAATGAAGTGTGCGGACTTGGTCAGCCGATCCACAATAACCCATATAGCATCAAACCTGCTCGAAGTCCGTGGGAGTCCAACTACGAAGTCCATGGTGATCTGCTCCTACTTCCACTCCAGAATATCAAATCTCTGAAGCAATCCACCTGGTCTCTGGTGCTCATACTTGACATGCTGACAGTTGAGACAGTGAGCCACAAACTCAACAATATCTTTCTTCATCCGCCTCCACCAATAATGCTGCCGCAGATCCTGATACATCTTCGCGGCAACTGGGTGGATAGAATACCGCGAACTATGGGCCTCAGCTAGAATCAAATCTCGAAGCCCATTTACATTGGGCACGCAAATCCGACCCTGCATCCTCATGACCCCATCATCACAAATAACCACATCCCTCGCATCACCGCGACGAACTCTGTCCTGCAGAACAAGAAAATGTGGATAACCATACTGGCGTGCTCTAATCTGATCATAAAGAGAAGACCTGGAGGCTAGACAAGCCAATACCTGCAGGGGCGCTAATAGATCCAATCTCACCAACTGAACCGCCAAAGCCGGAACATCAAGTGCTAAAGTCCGCTCTGCTACTAGAAGGTAGGCTAGACTCCCCAAAATCTCTGCTCTGCGACTCAGGGCATCGGCCACTACATTGGCCTTCCCCGGATGATAAAAAATAGTGAGGTCATAATCCTTGAGAAGCTCCAACCACCACCTCTTACGCAAATTCAGATCCTTCTTCTTAAGCAGATGCTGAAAACAACAGTGATTAGTGAAAATCTCACAATGCACTCCATACAAATAATAACGCCAAATCTTCAAGGCGTGAACATTAGCTGCTAGCTCAAGATCGTGCACTGGATAATTCTTCGAGTGCGCGTTCAACTGTCTGGACACGTAGGCAATCACCCTACCGTCCTTCATTAAAACCTCTCCAAGGACAAATCTCGAGGCATCACAGTAAACTGTATAAGAACCCGAACCTGTAGGCAAAATCAATACCGGAGCTGTAGTCAAAGCTGACTTATGCTTCAGAAAGCTCTCCTCACACTCATCAGTCCATCTGAACTGACCACCCTTCTAGGTCAGTCTGGCCATAGGTGTAGCAATAGATGAAAATCCCTCGACGAAACGGCGATAGTACCCTGCCAAACCAAGGAAACTGCGAATGTCAGTAGCTGATGACGGTCTACGCCAACTCTGCACCGCCTCTACCTTCTTTGGATCAACCTAAATACCCTCACTGGACACCACGTGCCCCAAGAATGCTACTGAATCAAGCCAGAATTCACACTTCAAAAATTTCGCATACAATCTCTTCTCCCTCAAGGTCTGAAGCACAGCTCTCAAATGCTGCCCATGATCCTCTCGAGATCAGGAATACACCAAGATATCGTCATAAACACGATGACGAAAGAATCCAGATATGGCCGGAATACACTGTGCATCATGTGCATAAAGGCTGCTGGGGCATTGGTCAGCCTAAATGACATAACCAGGAACTCATAATGACCATACCTAGTCCTGAAAGCAGTCTTCGGGATGTCTGGCCCCGGAATCTTCAACTGATGATAACCGGAACGCAAGTCAATCTTGGAGAATAACCTGGCACCCTGAAACTGATCAAACAAGTGATCTATATGAGGCAAGGAATACCGGTTCTTCACCGAAACTCTTTTCAGCTGCCGATAATCAATACATATACGCATAGAACCATCCTTCTTCTTTACAAACAACACTGGTGCACCCCAAGGTGACACACTAGGCCGAATGAACCTCTTATCTAGGAGTTCCTGAAGTTGCTCCTTTAATTCCTTTAGCTCCGATGTTGCCATACGATAAGGTGGAATAGAAATAGGTTGGGTGTCTGGCACCAGGTCAATACCAAAATCAATGTCCCTGCCAAGCGGCATGCCCGACAGGTCTACAGGAAACACGTCCGGAAAGTCACGGACCACATGAACCGAATCAATAGCGGGAGTCTCACCACTGACATCCCTCACAAAAGCCAGATAAGATAAACACCTTTTCTCAACCATGCGTTGGGCCTTCAGGTAGGAAATCACCCTGTTAGGCATATACTCAGAAGAACCTCTCCACTCAACCCTCGAACATCCCGGCATAGCTAAGATCACGGTCTTAGCGTGACAATCAAGAACAGGACCGATGCACACGGTCTGCAACAACATGCCCAATATCACATCAAAATTGACCATGTTGAGTAACAGTAGGTCCACTCGGGTCTCCAGACCCCTAATAGATATCACACAGGACCGATGCACACGGTCTGCAACAACATGCCCAATATCACATCAAAATTGACCATGTTGAGTAACAGTAGGTCCACTCGGGTCTCCAGACCCCTAATAGATATCACACAGGACCGATGCACACGGTCTACAACCACATTATCGCCAACCGGAGTCGACACATGAACAGAGGTAACTAGAGACTCACGGGGCATATCTACAAAATGGGAAAAATATGAAGAAACATAGGAATATGTAGAACCAGGTTCAAATAAAGTCAAAGCATCTCGGCAACAGACTGAGACAATACCTGTGATCACTACATCGGAGGCAATAACATCTGGTCTGGCTGGAAATGCATACATACGGTCCTGGCCTCCACCTGCTCGACCTCCCCTTCTAGGGCGGCCTCTAGCTAACTGACTACCACCCCTGGCTGCCTGGGCGGGTGGTGAAGTAACTGGAGCTGAAGTCGAGGGCTGGACCCTCTACTGAGAAGAACCACCAGGACGACGTAGACACGGCCTCCACATGTGCCCAAACTCACCGCACTCGAAGCAACTCCCTGGAGATGGAGATGAGGACTGATAGAAACCCCTGGCACCAGAATGGCCACTAGAACAATCATACATAGAAGAACTCTGAACTGGTGGTGCTCGAGCTGCACTCTGAGCTGGGAGGGCACCGAATGAAGTACGGCCTGGCTGAGAACCACGGGAACCATGCCCCGAAGATGCACCACTATAAGCTGGGCAGACTAACTGAGGACGCCTGAATGGACTGCCTCTACCATGCCGAAACTGCCCCCTGGAAGGAGCACCACTAGAACTGCCCGATCCATAAGGCCTCTTGGCCTCCCTCTCCTCCCGCTCCTGGCGGCGAACTAACTCAATATCTCGATCAATGTCAATAACCTGCTCGAATGCAGCATCTGATACTCTCTCCCGGGTTATAAATAGGCGGAGCTGATAAATGAGGTCATCCACAAACCTCCTAACCCTCTCCCTATCAACAGGGACCAACTCGGTAGCATGACGAGCCAACTCCAAAAATCGCATCTCATACTGCATCACTGATAACTCTCCCTGATGCAGCTGCTCAAAAAGCCTGCGCTGCTCCTCCCTGTGTGACTGGGGTACATACTTCTCCAAAAAGATAGTGGAGAACTGCTTCCATGTGAGGGGTGCTGAACCAACAGGCCTACGCCTCTCAAAAGACTCCCACCAAGTGAAAGTCGCACCAGAAAACTGAAATGTAGCCAAATGAGACCCCACTAGTCTCCAAAATCCCAGCAGTACGCAGCATCCTCTAACACTTATCCAGAAAACCCTGGGCATCCTCGCCCTCAGCACCACTGAATGTTGGGGGCTATAATCTACTAAACCTCTCCAATCTACATTTCTCGTCCTCTAGCATAGACGAAGCCACGAAGTCCTGAACTGGAGCAACTGGCTAGGCTGGAACCACCCCTGGTGTCTGCTGGCCCTGAGTACCCTGCTCAGGTGTCCGGGCAACTGGAGTCTGACTGCCTCCCCCGGCCTGAGAAGTAGCGACAACTTCCTGAGCAAGGGTGGTACACACCGTCAAGATCTGGTCCAAGGTCTCCTGAAGACCTGGAATAACAATAGGCACTGTCGGTGCCTGAGCCTGCCCCGCTGGAGTATATGTGGCGGGAATCTGACCCTGAACAGTAGGGGGATCAACTGGCACTAACCTGGCTGCTGCACGGGCTGGCCCCTACCTATACCACGGCCTCGACCTCTCGCTGGTCTAGCTGGTGGCTGATCATCCTAATCGGTAGCGCGAGTCCTCACCATCTGCGAGAGAAGGAAACAATAGAAGTTTAGATTTCAAGAATCAACAAGATGGCACGACAGAATTTAAGAAAAGTGAGATTGTTCCTAAGGATTCCGGAGCCTCTCGAAGATAAGTACAGACGTCACCGTACCGATTCGCAAGACTCTACTAAACCTGCTCATGATTGTTGAGCCCTATAAACCTAGGCTCTGATACCAACTTGTCACGACCCCAAATCTTAAACCGGCCGTGATGGCGCCTATCGTGGAACTAGGCTAGCCAATAATCACATAATTACAGTTTCTTTCTAAAATCTCAACCATTCTCAACATTTCATAAAATATACATAATTTTTGAGTTCATTAGGCAAAATAAATAGCTAAATAGTCTAAACCATCCCAAAATCCGGAATCAACAGGTCATGTGCATCTAAGAAATATACCAACAAGTCTACTACTATTACGAAATCTCCGAATGAATAGCTAGATACAACAAAAGAAGGGAAAAACAGAGATGTTGCAGATGCTGAACAACCACCTCTATATCCGAACTCCAGCTCCACACGGAATAGATGGCTAACACTCGGTATCTGTACCTGAATCTGCACACAAGGGTGCAGGGAGTAATGTGAGTACACCAACTCAGTAGTAATGAGAATAAATCAAGTCTAAGCGGCAAGAAATACATAAAAATCAATATCATCAATTCACAATAAGTACAACCTTTTCTTCCCAACAGTATATACATAGATATATGAAATCATCATGCCTTAAAACCAACTTCAGAAAAATCCTTTGAAAATGTGTTTTTCCAACAATTTTAGAAAGAAAAATAACCGAAAGATTTAGTGTAAAAATGAAATAAATCATAAGTATCCCCTCGGGCAACCTCAAAGTCACTCATGCCACCCAAGCACTCATCACTCGGCACTAGGCACTCAGCACTCAGTAGGTACCTGCGCTCACTAGGGGGTTTGTACAGACTCCGGAGGGGCTCCTTCATCCCAATCGCTAATATCAAGCCACCTCGTGGTGTATCATATCCTCACAATCAGGCCCTCGGCCTCACTCATTCAGAACCTCTCAAAATCCCCTCGGGCGTATCAGTAAAATGGGGTACTCGACCCAAAACATCATTTTTATATCTCAAAATAGTGTAAATAAGGCTGAGTATCAAAAACAGTTAAGCACAACATGATTGAGTGTAAATCATAAATCAACAGTGAAGAAATAACAGTATAAATCCCCCAAAGGGTCTAAACAAGTCGGCACGAGGCCCCAAACATGGCTTATAGCCCAAATATAGCAATAGTCTTTAGAACACAATTTAACATATGATTTAAAGTAAAATACGCAACTCAATAGTTGCCACGGAGAGGACCAAGTCCAATCCAAAAATCAGTGTGCGCCACTTACTCATCATCTGACATGTGCGCCACTTACTCATCATCTGACATGTGCGCCATTCTAAAAATAGTGAGACATATGAGGTCCAGGGTCTCATACCCTCAGGACAAAATTTATAACCATTACTTACCTGTACCGGGCCACAATACTAATCCGCGATGCTCTTGCCCCTCGAATTGGCTCCCGATTGCTCCGAATCTAACTAAAACCAGATTAACATCATCAATATATGCTAAAGGAACAAAATCCAATAAAAAATTATCAATTTAGACACAATTCTCGAAATTCGGCCAAACCCGAGACCCGGGCCCACGTCTCGGAATTCGAAACAATTTACATCACTAGAATCATCGTCCTACCATGATTCTATACATACCAAGAACATTAAAATCAGACCACAATTGCCCACTCAAATCCTCAAAAGAAAATTTTCCATGCACTTATCTTCCCCAAATTAGGGTTTAATTTCAACGACTTTCTGGTTAAATGGATTTGAAAACGATATAGGAACGAGTTATGAAGTTGAAAACCTTACCTCCAAGTGAGCCCCTTTGATTTCTTATTCAATCCCTCTCAAATACCTCTCAACTCGTTTATCAATGGATGAAAGTGGTGAAAATTTTGCAACAATGGGCTTTAAAACATTCTGCCCACCACTTAAAATCCCTTCAGTGCGATCGCGACTCTAGCCATGCGATCGAGATGCACACCCCCAGAACACTCTATGCGATCGCACACCAACACACGCGATCACATAGAACAAAATATCACCCCACACACGCGCCTCAGAACCTCTATGTGATCGCACCACAGCCCACGCGATCGCACTGCTTCACCTGCGCAACCTATGCGATCGCAATCCTAACCACGCGATCGCATAGAACAAAATGACTGCCCCACTCTTTTACTCTACATGATCGCGGATGAATCCACGTGATCACAGTGAAGGAATCACTGCTGCTAAAACACCAGAAAACAGCAGGCTTCTTAAGGCCAAAAAGTGCTTGTTTGAGCATCCGAAATACACCCGAGGCCTCCGGGACCTCAACCAATCCTACCAACACACCCCATAACATCATTCAAACTTAGTCGAATCTTCGAAACACCAAAAATAATACGAAAACACCAAAATTACATCAAATTAAAACCTATCAAGTTTGAAACTTCAAAATTTCGCCAATGATGCCGAAACCAACCAAAACACATCCGATTTACCTGAAATTTTGCACACATATCCAAAATGACATTACAAACCAGCCCCAACTTCCGGAATCCCATTACGACCTCGATAGCCTATTTTCCACTGCCGACCAGAAATCGCCAAAAACTAACTTTCGCCAATTCAAGCCTAATTCTACATCGGACATCAAAACTTCATTCCGAACACACTCCTAAGTCCCAAATCACCTAACGAAGCTATTCGAGTCATAAAATTCGCATTCCGAGGTTGTTTACCAATAAGTCAACTCCCAATTGACTTTTTTGACTATTAAGCTAATTTATGAGACTTAGTGTCTCAATTCTCACCACGACCACTCCGAACCCGAACCAACCGACCCAACACAACATAAATAGGCTAAGCAACATATGATAAAGTAGAAACGGGGGAAACATGGCTAATCTCACGGAACGACCGGCCGGGTCGTTACACCAGTCCTTCCGCACCTGCGGTCACCTCGCCCGGAGGTGCGTCCAAATATTTGCACCTGCGGCTTCCTACTTCCCAGCCGGCCTACGCACCTGCGCTTCCTTCTCCGCATCTGCGCCTTCGCAGGTGTGGAAATAGCCTCGCACATGCGCCCCTAGCCAAGCCAGTCACTCCCGCATCTACAACACCAAAGCCGCACATGCGGCCAAAGCCTCGCAGGTGTGGTCACACCAGACACCAGTAGCTTCAGCTCCACCTCAACTTTAAATTTGATCCGTTAACCACCCGGAATCCACCCGAGGCCCCCGGGACCCCTTCCAAATACACCAACCTGTTCCAAAACATAATGCGGATCTGCCTGAGGCCTCAAATCACATCAAATTACATCGAAACAATGGATCGCATCACAATTCAATCTTTATGAACTTTGAAATTCCCAACTTCTACATTCGTTGCCGAAACCTATCAAATCACGTCCGATTGACCCCAAATTTTGCACACAAGTCACATTCAACATTAGGGACCTACTCCAACTTTCGAAATTGCATCCTGACTCCGATATCAAAATTTCCACTTCCGATCAGATTTCTCAAAAACCTTCAAATTTTATCTTTAGCCAAACGACTTCAAAATAACTTACGGACCTCCGAATTCACTTCTGATCGCGTTCCCAACTCCAGAATCACCATACGGAGCTATTCCCAGATCTGAATCCCAAACATACATCAATATCACTGAAACACACTTCAACCCAGACTTATGAAATTTCTTCTAAAATGCTGACTTCTACAATATGCGCCGAAACGCTCCCGGGTCATCCAAAACCCGATCCGAACATACGCCCCAGTCCGAAATCATCCTACGAACCTGCTGGAACCTTCAAATCTTGATTCTGAGGTCGTTTACTCAATAATCCAATCTTAGTCAATTCTTCCAACTTAAGGCTTCTTAAATGAGAATTTTCTTTCCAAATTGACTTTAAACTTCCCGAAGTTAAATTTCGACCACACCTACAAGTCATATCACTTGAAATGAAGCTGCTCATGGCCTTGAACCGCTGAACAACGCGCTAGGGCTCAAAACGACCGGTCGGGTAGTTACATCCATAGTGGTGAAAGAGAAGATAAATACAATAGTACATAAATACCAAAGATTTTCCCAAAATCTGGCGTCACAAGTGCATGAGGAATCTAGGGAATATACAAATCTACTACAACTACTGTCTAAGAGTAATAGACAGAATAGTAAATAAGGTAGAGCGAGGCTCAAGTGCTGCAGATCATAGCAAGGCAAGCAGCTCACCACTAAGTCTCCGGGAATGACCGTCTACACGCTCGCATGACCACTGGTAATACTTGTCTCAGTACCTGCACATCAGTGCAGAAGTGTAGTGTGAGTACGGAAAATAACAGGTACCTAGTAAGTATCTAGTCTAACCTCGAAGAAGTAGTGACGGGGGATCAACTTTTTAGGGACCAACATTTAGGGACGAGGTATGAATCTGGTCCCTTGAAGTACACTAGTAAGGACGAGAATACTACTGGTCCTTAAATCTATATTTTTTAATTAAAATATAAAATATAAATAAATTTTTTTATAATGTAAAGTCCTTAATTATAAAAGTTTACCGGGAGAAAGTGGCGCCATACAAAAATAATAAAACATAATAAAATTTACTTAAAAATTCTAAATTTTATCAAACCTAAATCTACAATCAAGTCTCATTTCCCTCACTCCTCGTAGAAGTAAAAACACTACATCCCTTCAATTTTCATATTTCTCTCAAAGGCATTTTCTTGGTATGTTAAGAAACATTTATCTTTTATTTCTCTTATCATAGGTTTGCTAATCTCATATTTTGCAGGTTTGGGGAAAATATCTAGCTGAAAACCCACTACCCATCTCACCATAAGTAAGCACGCTTTCTTTCTCAATATATCTTCTGGGCTAACCTTTGTTTATTATATCTCAACAACCCATTCTTGCAGGTTTGAAAAATCTTCATTTTTTAATTTTTTTTGTTGGCAGAAATTGGTTGCTAGTCAGCAAATATTTTTACAATCAATTTTTTTCTATATTATATTTGCTTGGGTGTCCCTTTGTGAATTGTTTGTAAAAGCCTATGCTTTGTTTGTTTTTTTTCCTTCAAATTTGTTCTTCCTCTGCTATAGTCTCTGTTCTTATATTTGAAATTTATGCTTAGAAGAATTTTTGGTTTTATTCAAGTTGGAGTAAGGATTTGCCTGCAATTTTTTATGTTCCATAAGTTTTTTTTATCTTTACTTCATTTTGTTTAGATTGTTTGTGAGTGTATTTCAGCCCCTTTTTAGTAGGAATCTAGTATTAGATTTTAGAGAATTTTTTCCCTTTAGCAGTAAACATTTGAATACAGTACCTGATGCCTAGTGTAGTGCTTCTCTTTTAAGTGACATGATGTGTTCTATCTTGTTGTAAAGCTATCCTAGATGAAAAGTTTTATTGCTGTTGCAAATGACATTGCTGGTACTAGTAAAATCTCTCTTGCAACTAGTGTGTTACTTGGCTTAAAAGTTGTGTTTTAGCTGCAACTAATAGTGAGACTGCTGCAGCTAGTAAATATCACTATTACAACCTGTAAGACTTCTTTCAATGGGCGAACATCTAATGATTAGACTACGACAACTAGTAAGATCATCTTAATATAATTTCCAGTTGTTGGCTTACATTTGTGTTTTAGCTTTTCATTGTAATTGCTATATTAAATTTTTGGTCTTTATTGGATTGAAGAGGTACAAATTGCTTAATGTATTAGTAATGTGTTAGTAAGTTTCAGAACTTGTTTAATGTAATATTTTGCTATTTTTTCTCGACTTCTCTAACTTTTTGTGAGCTAGCCTAGAATGCATTAATTTACTTTTAGAATTCTTTACTGTTACTTTTTATTGTATTCAACTTCTGGAGTATTTGTGGCTCATTTATAACCAAACAATGTGAGAGCTAGAAACTTTAGTTTCTATCAATCCTTTTTTAGTTTTAATTTTGTAAATTCAGTTAATAATTGTTAACTCTAGCTAATTGTTCTGAAATGAATGTACTCCTAATGGACCAGAAAAATTGTTAAGGAGTAATAAGTACACTAGTTGATGAGTGTTAAATAGAAGAATTGTGTGTTATGTCTATTTTGACAATTAATTTGTATCTTATCTCATTCTAGTGATATACTTTTAACAATTAATCTCAACTTCATTTGGCTCAAGACACTTTGTTTCTTACAAAAATCTATATTACAGTTATATAATTTTTCCTAAAAGGTTATGTGCATCTTACAGTACTTTAATTATCCCATATTTATTTTCTAATTTGATTCTTATGTAACCTCCATGGTTATGGCGCCTGGTAAGCAGTGGATGCAACTTGTTGATAATCGACTTGATGAAGCCTACTTAAATGGGGTGGCTCAACACGTTAATGTCCAGCCTTTGGCATCACCATATCAGGAGAATGAACATACCAAGTTAGTAATAACTTACTCATTTCAAATATTTTTTAGTTAGTAATAGTTGAATGTAATACCTGATGTCTAGAATCGTGCTTCTCTTTAAGTGGATTGATGTGTTCTATCTTGTTGTAAAACTGTCCTAGATGAAATGTTATATTGCTGCAACTAGTAAAATCCCTCTTGTTTTTAGCTTCACTGTAAGTGCTATATTGAATTTTTTGTCTTTTTTGGATTGAAGAGGTATAAATTGCTTAATGTGTTAGTAAGTTTTATGCTACTATAACAGCTAAAGAATAACTTTTTAAAACTGAAAAATCTCACAGTACTATTCCATTTAACTTGTCTTTTCTTAATTTCAATTTCCCCCATGCTCACCCAGCGTGTGTTACCAAAGAGTTCCACCAAATTGATGTGGAATGAAATAGGTCAATTCCACTATATGCAAATAATATGGATGAGACAATCTGCCTCACCAGAAGATGAGTCCAATGCATATATTTAAGAATGCTTGTTTTACAACATTTATTGGTGTAAATTTCATTTCTAATTGATGAGTCCAACTACTTCTTTCTTTTCACAAAGAATTAGTGATTTTTCTTACAAGATTCAGTTTTTTTTATGAAAATGTTGGAGACATAAAAATAAATACAAACAATATTTTTTTTGAGGGGCCTAAAGCAAGGGCCTCACTTGCTTGACCCTTGAGCCGGCCTTACTGGTATGTATGGTGTTACTTGTTGCTTGTATGGGGTTGTATTGATTTTGTTTTGCTGTTGAGCTTTTTCATGAATGTCTGAGTGGCGACAATTTATTGAGATGATTGATATAATCGACCTCAACTTGTTTGGAATTAAGGCTTAGTCTATTATTGATGTCGAGCTCTGTACTAAGAGATTTCTCGTGTATTTACGATGTAGTATATGACAATTGTTGCAATTAGTGATTTCATCTGCTGATACTTCAAGAAAATAAGGATAAGCTATAGCTTCCTCCCCATTGCAATGGTCCTGTTTTTCCATGTTTACCGATACAAGACTTCCACAATTGTTGTGATAAGAACTTTTGATTCGTTACCCGTAAGTGCATCATTTCTGCATGAATACCTACCAAGTTAAATGCATAAAAGCTATCAAACTTCAGTAAAAATAAAATATTTCCTTATAGCTTTACTGCTTGATGTTTCAAATGTGCCTTGTGTACATATACACTATTGTTTAGATTTTCATTAAGTACATATAAACTATTCTCTAGATGTTCAACTTGAAACAAAATTTGTTGTTCTTGGTTGAGGATTATCCGTCTAGGTTTTCATAAATGACACAACGGTTATATAACACAATTTTTCTAATTCATTTTTGTTTATATTCATGCAGCCTCGTTTACATTGCTATTTTATTTTTGAAGTGTATATATATAACACTTGGTGAATTTGGACGCTTTTTCAGGTAAGAGGTCAAATTATTAATAGAATAAAATTGAAAAAACTATTCAATATAATTTTCTAGTGATATTTATAATTTCTTATTAAAGGAATTTTTTTTGAATATTTTTCCTGGTTTTGGAGGCTAAAGTTTACAAGTCAAGATGCGGGTTTTGAAGTCATACAATCAGTACACTTTTGCTTTGCTAGGAATGTTGAACAAAATATCATATTGAGTTTAGGGATGTTAGCTAGAAGTACTTTTGCTAAAGGGGTGTCCAAAAGATATTTCCCCATGATTGTACAGTGCCACTAATTTTTTGTCAGTAATTACTATATATGAAATCATATCTTTCATTATATTATCTTTTTGTGATTAAATTTTCTGTTTGTAGAATGAATATATCTGATTTGAAAATTTATGAAAAATTAGAATTTTGGACCACACATGTCTTGGTCTTAAATAAGATTAAGGACCAGATTTTCTTGTCCTTAAAAGCGTTTTACGATCGGTAAACTCGTCGCTAAATGTTTGAAGGCACTAAATATTATATGACATTGATTTGCGTAAAGACCACATTTCTCATCCCTAAAAGTAGACCACATTCGAACTAGTCATTAATACCTTTCAAGGACCAGTATTAATCCGGTCGCCAAACACATTTAGGGACCAGATGTCAAACCCATCGTTAATAACCTTTAACGGCGGAGGATTTAGCGACCAGTGACGACCAGTTTTAACTGGTCGCTACAGATATTCTAGGACAAGAAATAAGCTTTTAGGGACTATTATTCTCGTCCCTATAAGTCATTTTTCTTGTAGTGAGAGCAACTATAGTAAATTATCTCAGTAGTCTATATCAAATCACCAGCATAAGATAACCGCTCGTGAAGGCGCTAACACAATTATACCCAAACCAGAACCCATTTCAATTATTAAGCATGAAACTGCCGAGGTGAACGACTCGATCCTATAAGAATAGTGGTACTCAATACTGCCGAGGCGAACGACTCGATCCTAAAAGACTAGTGTTACCATCATACTATCGAGGAAAACGGCCCGATCCCATAAGAGTGGTGTTATCATACTGTCGATCGAGGCGTATGACTCGATACCATAAGAGAAGTGTTATCATACTGACGAGGCAAACACTCCGATCCCATAAGGGTGGTGTTATCATACTCTCGAGGCGTACGACCCGATCCCATAAGAGTAGTGTTATCATACTGCTGAGGAGAATGTCCGGATCCCATAATGGTGGCGTTATCATTCTGCCAAGGTGAACCATCTGATCCCATAAGAGCGGTGTTGTCATACTGCCGAGGCGAACGACCTGATCCCATTAGAGTGGAGAAATTTACCTCTGTGATGACCCAAAAGGTCATCCCGCATATTTCTAGCTAATTCTGTGTTCCGAGGTCGTGAAAACCTCCTTCTATCTCACCTTGATTTGCGTACGCAGCCCGGAGCGTGTAGCCGGGAAGCCTATATGTGAAAAATTGATAAAACTGATAATTTTATATTAGAAATTTGAATAAAGTTGACTTCGGTCAACGTTTTTGATAAACGGACCCGGACCCATAATTTGATGGTCCAGGAGGGTCCGTAGGAAAATATGAGACTTAGGCGTATGCCCGGAATCGAATTTCGAGGTCCCAAGTCCAAGAAATGAATTTTTAAAAAAAATTATTTTCTGCAAAACATAAAAGTTTTTTGAAAATGAAATGTTATGTGAAACATGTGGTATCGGGACCGTATCTTGGTTCCGGAGCCCGGTACAGGTTCGATATGATTTATATGTCTTATCTGAAAAGTTTGGTATGAAACAGACTTCATTAGATGTGATTCAGGCCTTAAATGCAAAATTTGATGTTTAAAGAAGTTTTGAGGAAATTCATTGATTTTTGGTTTAATTCGTCGTTTTAGTGTTATTTTATGTGTTTTGAAATCTCGAGTGAGTCCGTGTTAGGTTATATGACTTGTTTGTGTGATTAGACGGGGTACTGGGGGTCTCAGGTGTGTTTCGGATGGGCTACGAGTCATTTTCATCCAACTTTGAACTAATGTCATCTGGTGTCTGAAGTCCTTCATCGCGATCGCAGTGCTTCCTTCGCGATCACGATGTGTCTTTGCTGGTCGCACAAAATTTCCTCTTCGCGATCGCGTAAAGGCCTTTGCGATCGCGTAGCTCCACCTTTTTCCCTTCCGCGTTCGTGTGAGCATCTTCGCGATCGCGTAGTACAATCCAGGCAGCCTTCCTTTCTCCTCTTCGCGTTCGCATAACTGCATTTGCGATCGTAGAAGATAACCTACTCCTTATACGCGATCGCATAAGTTATTATGCGACCGCGTAGAGCATTTTAAGCCAGTAACCATTTCCTTCTATGCGATCGCGCCTCGTTTTTCGCGATCACGATGAACAAAGCACCTGGGCAGAATATAAGTTTTCGAAAATCGGGGTTAAGCAATTTTCAACATATCTTGACTTCTAGAGCTCGGTTTTGGGCGACTCTTTGGGTGTTTTTCACACAAATCTAATGGGTAAGCGTTCTTCCACTATAATTAATTATATTTCATGAATTAGTTCTTGTCTTTATCATTTAATTTGTGTTTTGGGTTGAGAGGATTGTGGGTTTTGAAAGAAAACTTCAAAAATAAAAATTCATGATTTGAATGACCAAATATTATTGGAATCGGATAAATTTAGTATGGATGAACTCGTATCAGAATGGGTAATTGGAGTTGTAATTGCTACGTTCGAATCCTTGGTTGTTAATTTCATCCTTTCCTGCTTAGATTATAATTACTTGCTTTTGGATTCCTCTATTGGCTATTTGATCTTAATTGAATATCTTACCGCTCTTATCTTCGAGCTATAGTTTCTTCCTACAACCGCCAAATTGACTATACTAGTGTTATCTAGCTTTATAGTTGTTTAGCCGTAGTTAGAATATCCGTTCGTTGGTGTCAAGCATGCCCGTGAGTCTTACATTGTGCTTTATATGATTTTTCCCTTATGTGCTACTTGGACCTAGTTCATAAACATTTAGGTTGTTGGTGTTTTCTTGATGTTGCCTATTATTGGGCCCTTGTTTGAGCTGAATTTTATTTCGTAAAGTTAATTGTTTAGGCGAGATTGACTATAGGTGTTTTCCCTTGCCGGGATGATGTTGTTTTCATTGTTGACTCCCTTGCCGGGATGTTGTGATTTATGGTTCTTATAGTTGATTTCCGGATTGTGATTTATGGTTCTTATTGTTGATTTTCGGATGTTGTGATTTATGGTTCTTATTGTTGATTTCCGGATGTTGTGATTTATGGTTCTTATTGTTGATTTCACTTGTTAAATTGTTGTTTATGTTATTTTAGCACGAGGGGACATTCCGTGCCGAGTGTTTGTGAGGTTATGCACGAGGGGACATTCTGTGCCGAGTGTTTATTTATTTAATGCACGAGGGGACATTCTGTGCTGAGTGTTTGTATGGTTATGCACGAGGGGACATTCCGTGCCAAGTGTTTATTTATTTATTGCACGAGGGGACATTCCGTGCCGAGTGTTTGTGAGGTTATGCACGTGGGAACATTCTATGCCGAGTATTATTTATTTATTGCACGAGGGGACATTTCGTGCCGAGTGTTTGTGAGGTTATGCACGAGGGGACATTCTGTGCCGAGTGTTTATGCATTATTATTTATGTTGTTCCTGTTTGCTATTTACTGCACTTGTTTTGGTGAGGATGAGAGTAAAGCACGAAGGGTGATGGCGTGCACTTGTCTTTGTGTTTTATTCCGTTGTTCTAGATTTGGATATTCCTACTGACCTCTTACTGCATTTATTAGCAAGATTTGATATTCCTCCTGTACTGCATGGCAAATTTCTGAGTTACGGACTGAGTTCCGGTGGTAAAATCTTGAGGAGATTTTGATCAAGGGATTATATTGAAAAGTATTATTGAAAAATCAATGGTTTTGAAATGATTATATTTGAATGAATTTTACATCGAAGGTATATTTGAAAAGCATTAATCTTTCCTAAAATGATATTTGGAAGTCTTTTATTGGGAAAGTATCCTTGGGAAGTTTGTATTTTGAAAGAAACTATGTTTTACGTAATTCTCTCTACTAAATATATTTATATCTACTTTTAGAGAAAGTAAGTTTTTAAGGGAAACTCTTCCATACAAAAAAGATTTTATTTGCAAAAGTTTTCCATATAAACTGTTGTTTAAAGATTTCTACCAGTTATGGATTTTAATGGCTAAGGCCCGATGTGAACAAACCGACGTGGAGTTGAGCTATTGGTGTTCTCTATTGTATTGTGTTTCCTTTCGATTCAGCTTGTTTGGCTGTCCATCTTTTTGTGTATTTCTGTTCTGTTTCGCGATCTATTTCTGTAATTTCCTTTCGCTTTATACTGTCATTGTCGTAAATTATTCCTTGAAGCCTTAGGTAGATGTAACGTTCGGTCATTTCTATATTCATGTTATTTATTTTGTAGACCAGTGGTATCTTGACTAGTCCTCGTCACTACTCCAACGAGGTTAGTCTTGATACTTACTGGGCACCGCTGTGGTGTGCTCATACAACACTTCTGCACATTTTTGTGTGCACATCCAGGTATATATTGTAGTAGCTGTGTGGATGAATTATCTAGGAGACTCAATGTAACCTGCTGCTGCGTTTGCAGGCATCGGAGTCACCTTCTTTGTATTTATTATTCATACACTGTTGTATTTATTTCCAAACAGATGTACTTAGAGGTTGCAGAAGATTCGTCGAGCTTATGACTTGTATTCCCGGTTTGGGGAAAGTTTGTACATTCTGTTGAGATTCTAAATCGAGACTGTTAGTTTTCCTTTTATTATTGTTGTTATTCAGTAACTGTTAGGCTTACCTAGTCCCTAAGACTATGTGCCATCACGATACCCAACAAAGGGAAATTTGGATCGTGACAAGTTGGTATCAGATCTCTAGGTTCATAGGTGCAGTCATAACCGAGTTTAGCAGAGTCTTGCGGATCGGTACGAAGACGTTTGTACTTATCTTCGAGAGGCTACGAAACTATTAGGACAATTTCACTTCCTTCATTCCTATCGTGCGAGTTTATTGATCTTGAAGTTTGAAATTATCGTTCCATTCTCTCACCGATGGTGAGGACACAAATGGCGGTTTCTGATGATGTTACCCCAAAGCAAGTGTCGCAAGAGTCAGAGACAGGGGCCAATGAGGAGCACGTGTCGCAGTTAAGATGCCTACCAGAGCAGCCGTTGAGGAGTCGCCAGTAGTTCTAGTTGGGGGACAGGTACTGCGGGTGCCTGGTGCTACCCCGGACTTCAAGAGACCTAAGTGTAGTTTTGAGTATAAGTGGTACATTGACTCAGGCAGGGTTGATTCTAGTGCACCAGCTGCTTCACAGATCATGGGAGGAGTTCAGACTCCCACCGTCTCCACTCCAGAGTAGCAAGATCATATTGGTCAGGTTCTAGTTGTTATGGCAGCACGACATCTGGTTTCAGTTCAGCCATGGTTAGGGTAGCAACATCGAGGGAAGAATGCCTTGGAATTGAGAGTATCACCCTTATATCTTTCAGTGGATTGGCGGCAAATGGTGCCTAGGGTTTCCTGGAGGAGTGTTACTATATTCTTCGTGCTTCGGGTATTGTGGAGACGAGCATGATTCCTTTTGTCACGTCTCAGGTTCAGAGTAGTGGGTTGATCAGTGGTGGCGGCATATGAGTTGGGGGTAACCTGGCCGAGTTAGCTTCACCAGCGTGGATTCAGTTTTCAGAGATGTTTTGAGGGAGGTTGCACCTCAGTTCCTTCGGGATGTACGACGCGCGGAGTTTGAGCAGTTGCGTCAGGGCGCTATGTCACTATTGGAGTATGCCATTGATTCAGTGAGTTGTCCAGATATACACCTCGTTTGGTTGCTTTAGTTAGGATATGACTCCGTAGAGTTTTGAGAGATTCAGACATGATATTCGGTTTAGCGGGACTCCAGAGTTAGAGTAGGATGCCTCGTTTCAGCAGATAGTGGGGATCGCTCACCGGTTAGAGAGCATGTGGGACCGGGAGCGAGAGAACAGTCGAGATCAGGGAGGCAATGAGGCCTCGTAGATCGAAGGAATCTACTGGTCCGTATTATGGAGGCAAGGTACGACACAATAGAAGTTTTATGGGTCAACTAGTTCAGTTTGCATTACCAGCTTCGCATGGGATTTTAGGCACTCATAGGTCTCAGAGGGTTCGTATTGTGTGTTTTTACACAGCCACGTCAGCAGTGAGATTGTTTTCAGTGTGGAGATGTTAGCCACAGGGTGAGAGATTGTCCCAGGATTCAGGTAGGTGTGTGGTAGCAGGGTATTCAGGTGAGTAGAGGGTGCCTAAGAGGGGGAGGCCCGACCTATTGATGTGTTGCATATAGTAGGAAGGAGGCCGATGTGCCAGATATTATCACACAGGTATGTTTTGATGTGTTATAGAGGGGCACCAATTGTATGTCATTATAGTTCTGATGGTCAGGACGAGTTACCTTATTTGTTGTTTCATTTATGAGTGAGTTCCACGTTTTGCACTCCATTTTGTGTTTGCTCTTGTTGGGAGATTCTATGAGTAGTAGCCCGTGTTTATCGTTGTTTATTTCATTCTTGATAGTGGTGAAGCTGGAAGTGAGTCCTTTTTGTTCTTCATGGTAAGATTTAGGTGACTTTCATGAGTATTTTGGTTTACGAGTTATGATTTGATACTCCATCGAGATGTGAGATCAGCTAGCGTTATGATTTTATCAGCTGAGATGAACTAGTGGAGGAATTTCAATTGGTGTGATATATTTTCGGTATGTGATTCAGACTTGAGGAAGAGGTCCTCGTGATATTTGTGATTCGATATGTTTGGACCGGGCTAGGTACCGCAGTGGAAATTTTATCAGGATGGCATCCTTGTGATTTGTTCATATGCTTTGCTTCTTCCTTGTTATATTGCTTTCGGTAAGTCGGTATTTATTGAGAGTTGTGCCTATGGGCTTGTTTGATAGTTCCTTTATATGTTTCGATTTTCATATTCAGTCATTTCGTTATGTGTTCCTTTAGTTTAGTTTGCGGAGTGTGTGCCCGGTGGTGTCAGTTGTGGCTGGTGACTCGGGTGTTTAAAAATGAGGTCTTCGTGTTTATTGCATCATTACCAGTACTATGTGGCTTGGAAACAAAGTTCTTTCAGATATGGGGCTAATTGCCAATGTCGAGTTAATTTCGGGAAGCTATTGTGATCAAACGTGTTAAATGAGCCTATATGTGATGTAACATGTTGTGTGGTCGTGCCTTGTGGGTGTGGTCATGAGTTGATGCAGCTGATTGAGGCTAATGCCGGATATGGATTTAGAATCGGGTCTTTTATAAATGAGTAGAGGGTGCGAAGTAGAGGTATGAGGCTTATAGGTGGTGATGTGAAGGCTATATTGCAGTTGTGATTGTTTCATCAGGATTTCATGGATTGGGGTGACATGGGATCACCTGCGGGTATGTGTTAGAAGTGTACCATCAGCGATAGGATGAGTTCAAGGTGAATCTTAGCACGTTCGAGGACGAACATTTGTTTAAGAGGTGGAGGATGTGATGACCCAAAAGGTCATCCCGTATATTTCTAGCTAATTCTGTGTTCTGAGGTCGTGAAAACCTCCTTCTATCTCACCTCAATTTGCATGCGCATCCCGGGGCGTGTAGCCGGGAAGCCTTTATGTGAAAAATTGATTAAAATGATAATTTTATATTAGAAATTTGAATAAAGTTGACTTCGGTCAACGCTTTTGGTAAACGGACCCGGACCCGTGATTTGATGGTCCCGGAGGGTCCGTAGGAAAATATGGGACTTGAGCGTATGCTCGGAATCGAATTCCGAGGTCCCAAGTCCGGGAAATGAATTTTTAAAGAAAATTGTTTTCTGAAAAACATAAAGGTTTTTTGAAAATGAAATGTTATGTGAAACTTGTGGTATCAGGCCCGTATCTTTGTTCTGGAGCCTGGTACAGGTTCGATATGATTTATATGTGTTATATGTGAAGTTTGGTATGAAACGGACTTCATTAGATGTGATTCGGACCTTAAATGCAAAATTTGATGTTTAACGAAGTTTTGAGGAATTTCATTGATTTTTGGTTTAATTCGTCGTTTTAGTGTTATTTTATGTGTTTTGAAACCTCGAGCGAGTCTGTGTTAGGTTATATGAATTGTTTGTGTGATTAGACGGGATCCCGGGGGCCTCGGGTATGTTTCGAATGGGCTACGGTTCATTTTCTTCCAATTTTGAACTGCTGTCATCTGGTGTCTAAAGTCCTTCATCGCGATCGCAGTTCTACCTTCATGAACGCGATGCGTCTTTGCTGGTCGCCAAAAATTTCCTCTTCGCGATCGCGTAGCTCCACCTTTTTCCCTTCCGTATTCGCGTGAGCATCTTCGCTATCGCGTAGTACAATCCAGGCAACCTTCCTTTTTCCTTTTCGTATTCGCATAACTGCATTCGCGATCGCAGAAGATAACCTACTCCTTATACGCGATCGATAAGTTATTCCGCGATCACGTAGAGCATTTTAAGCCAGTAACCATTTCCTTCTACGAGATCACGTCTCGTTTTCTGCGATCGCAATGAACAAATCACCTGGGCAGAATATAAGTTTTCCAAAATCGGGGTTAAGCCATTTTCAACATATCTTGACTTCTAGAGCTCGGTTTTGGGCGACTCTTTGAGGGTTTTTCACACAAATCTTATGGGTAAGTGTTCTTCCACTATAATTAATTATATTTCATGAATTAGTTCTTGTCTTTATCATTTAATTTGTGTTTTGGGTTGGGGGGATTGTGGGTTTTGAAAGAAAACTTCAAAAATGAAAATTCACGATTTGAATGACAAAATGTTATTGGAATTGGATACATTTAGTATGGGTGAACTCGTATCAGAATGGGTAATCGAAATTTGTAAAATTTGTTGGGTTCCGAGGTGCAGTCCCGAGGGTCGACTTTTGGATCGATTTTTATAATTTTGTAAAGATTGAAACTTTATTATTCGGTATAGTTCCATATACGTTTTATATGTATTTTTGAAGTTGTTTTAGTTGATTTTGAGCCGTCCGGAGGCCTTCCCGACCGAGAAGTCTTTTTTGAGTACCGAGTTGTCGTCTTTGAGGTAAGTATCTTGCCTAACCTTGTGTGGGGGAACTACCCCTTAGGATTGAGTCTTCTTTGTTGATTGTAGTCCGTGTATACGAGGTAACGAGTTCATACTTAGACTTATTTGCTAATAGATTAGCCTTTTAGGATTGGTAGGTTCTTATGTTACCTGTGTATGAGTTGTAATTGCTACGTTCGAATCCTTGGTTGTTAATTTCATCCTTTCCTGCTTAGATTAGACTTACATGTTTTTGGATTCCTTTGTTGGCTATTTGATCTTAATTGACTTAATTGAATATCTTACCGCTCTTATGTTCATGCTATACTTGCTTCCTAAAACTGCCTAATTGACTATACTAGTGTTATCTAGCTTTGTAGTTGTTTAGCCGTAGTTAGAATATTTGTTCCTTGGTGTCAAGCATGCCTGTGAGTCTTACATTGTGCTTTATATGTTTTTTCCCTTATGTGCTACTTGGACCTAGTTGATAAACATTTAGGTTGTTGTTGTTTTCTTGATGTTCCTATTAGTGGGCCCTTGTTTGAGCTGAATTTTATTTCGTAAAGTTAATTGTTTAGGCGAGATTGGTTATAGCTGTTTTTCCTTGCCGTAATGATGTTGTTTTCATTGTTGACTCCCTTGCTGGGATGTTGTGATTTATGGTTCTTATTGTTGATTTCTGGATGTTGTGATTTATGGTTCTTATTTTTGATTTCCGGATGTTGTGATTTATGGTTCTTATTGTTGATTTTCCTTGTTAAATTGTTGTTTATGTTATTTTAGCACGAGGGGACATTCCATGCCGAGTGTTTGTGAGGTTATGCACGAGGAAACATTCCGTGTCGAGTGTTTATTTATTTATTTATTGCACGAGGGGATATTCCATGCGGAGTGTTTGTGAGGTTATGCACGAGGAGACATTCCGTGCCGAGTGTTTATTTATTTATTGCACGAGGGGACATTCCGTGCCGAGTGTTATTTATTTATTGCACGAGGGGACATTCCGTGCCGAGTGTTATTTATTTATTGCACGAGGGGACATTCCGTGCCGAGTGTTTGTGAGGTTATGCACGACGGGACATTCCGTGCCGAGTGTTTATGCATTATTATTTCCGTTGTTCCTGTTTGTTATTTACTGCACTTGTTTTGGTGTGGATGAGATTAAAGCACGAAGGGTGATGCCGTGCACTTGTCTTTGTGTTTTATTCCATTGTTCTAGATTTGGATATTCCTACTGATCTCTTACTGCATTTATTGGCAAGATTTGATATCCCTCATTAACTGCATGGCAAATTTTTGAGTTACGGACTGAGTTTCGGTGGATAAATCTTGAGTAGATTTTGATCAACGGATTTTGTTGAAAAGTCTTATTGAAAAATTAATGATTTTGAAATGATTATATTTGAATGACTTTTACATCGAAGGTATATTTGAAAAGCATTAATCTTGCCTAAAACGATATTTGGAAGTCTTTTATTGGGAAAGTATCCTTGGGAAGTTTGTATTTTGAAAGAAACTATGTTTTACGTAATTCTCTCTACTAAATATACTTATATCTACTTTTGGAGAAAGTATATTTTTATTGGAAACTCTTCCATACAAAAAATGATTTTATTTGCAAAAGTTTTTCATATGAACTGCTGTTTAAATATTTGTACCAGTTACAAATTTTAATGGCTAAGGCCCGATGTAAATAAACCGACGTGGATTTGAGTTATTGGTGTTCTCTATTGTATTGTGTTTCCTTTCGATTGGGCTTGTTTTGTTGTCCATCTTTCTGTGTATTTCTGTGCTGTTTCGCGATCTATTTTTGTAATTTCCTTCCGCTTTATATTGTCATTGTCGTAAATTATTCTGTGAAGCCTTAGGTAGACGTAACGTTCGGTCATTTCTATATTCATGTTATTTATTTTGTAGACCAGTGGTGTCTTGACTAGTCCTCGTCACTACTCCACCGAGGTTAGTCTTGATACTTACTGGGCACCGCTGTGGTATGCTCATACTACACTTCTGCACATTTTGTGTGCAGATCCAGGTCTATATTGTAGTAGATGTGTGGAATTGTCGAGGAGACTCAAGGTAACCTGCTGTTGCGTTTGCAGGCGTCGAAGTCACCTTCTTTGTATTTCTTATTCATACACTGTTGTATTTATTTTCAAACAGATATACTTAGAGGTTGTAGAAGATTCGTAGAGCTTATGACTTGTATTACCGGTTTTGAGAAAGTTTGTACATTCTGTTGAGATTCTAAATCGAGACTGTTAGTTTTCCTTTTATTATTGGTGTTATTCAGTAACTCTTAGGCTTACCTAGTCCCTAAGACTAGGTGTCATGACGATATCCAATAGAGGGAAATTTGGATCGTGACAACCTCACTCGCGGAAGTACTTGCGAGACGAGAAGACATGGATTTTTTTATTTTATCAAATATTTCCCAAGTTTTCTGATATAAGAAACTAAGTGATAACCCCAATTTAAATCCCCAGTATCAGCTCCAACCAAGACAATTAATACACATGATATGCGTAAATTATACAATTTAAAGCATAATGTGAACCTAAGTTTACCCGGACATAGCATAAAATGTAGCTACGTATGGATTCTCGTCACGTAGTCCGCACATAGCTCCCCACACAAGCAGCACACAACAATAATATGCCTAAGGGGATAAGTTCCTTCTAACAAGATTAAGCAAGAGACTTACCTCGGTTCCAAGTCCTCAATCCGACTCTCAAACCTCACTAGAACTCCGAAATGAATCTAAAGTCGTATAAACTAGTATATATGCGCTCAAGAGTTCATAATTTAGCTATTAGAGTAATTACCCAACCCAAACTAGAATATTCCTAAAATTCACTCCGGGCCTATGTTTCTGGATTCCGAATTTTTTTGAAGATAAATGTTATCAATGAACTCCCGAACTGAAATATATAATTTTCTCCCATTTCCATTACCAAACTCGTGATCAAATCTCAAATTTACCAAAACCTTATGTTCTTCACAAACAGGGGCGGACCTACGCTAGGGGGTGGGGGGTCACGGGCACCCGTTGGCCTAGGTAAAAAT
>ML387918.1:0-23543 GCA_005239525.1 Nicotiana knightiana | reverse complement strand
ATGTCACTTAAATTGGAAAAAACTCCCACATCCAACCCTGTGTCGGAAAAAGGAGGTGTGACAAGGTCTCCTGAAGTCCGAGGTAGCAACAGGCACCCCCAGTACTTGTCCCCTAACTAGAACTACTGGCGACTCCTCAACGGCTGCTCTGGTAGGCATCTTAACTGCGGCACATGCTCCTCGTTGGCCTATGTCTCTGACCCTTGCGACATTTGCTTCAGGGTAACATCATCCGGAACCGCCGCTCGTGTCCTCACCATCGGTGAGAGAATGGAACGATAATTTCAAACTTCAATATCAATGAACTCGCACGATAGGAATGAAGGAAGTGAAATTGTCCTGATAGTTCCGTAGCCTCTCGAAGATAAGTACAGACGTCTCCGAACCGATCCGCAAGACTCTACCAAACTTGCTTATGACTCGTAGCACCTATGAACCTAGAGCTCTGATACCAACTTGTCACGACCCAAATTTCCCTCCGTTGGGTATCATGATGGCACCTAGTCTTAGGAACTAGGTAAGCCTAACATTTCCACTGAACAACAACAATAATAAAGGAATGTTAACAGTTTCGAAATAGAATTCTTGAATTTTCCAAAACCTGGTAAATACAAGTCATAAGCCCTATGAAATCTTTCTATCAAATCTAAATACAAGTGTCTAGGAATAAGTAAGTACAGTTGAATAGAAATAAAATAGGAAGGTGACTCCGAAGCCTGCGAACGCAGCAGCAGGTTACCTTGAATCTCCTCAGCAATGATCTACGCAACTACTAACAACAATAACCTGGATCTGCACAAAAGAATGTGCAGAAGTGTAGTATGAGCACACCACAGTGGTGCCCAGTAAGTATCAGGACTAACCTCGGTGAAGTAGTGATGAGGACTAGTCGAGACACCACCGGTCTAATAAGTAAAAAGGCATAGATGTATAAATGACCGAAACAAATTATCTGCCTAAAGATTTCTCAATGTAATTAACGATACGATCGAATAATACGGAAGAAAATTCAATAATCACGATCAACGGACAACATAGTAGAAGTACGCAAAGAGAATGGAAAGAATGCAATCCAAATGGCGGGAATCACAACCCAATAAAAGCACTAGCAACTCAGCCCTGCATCAATTTATAACGTCAGGCCTTAGACAATAAACTCAATAAAACTGGTCAAACCTTCTAGTGAAAACCTTTAGATCGTGAGTTTATTTTGAAAACCTTAAAGATATAATCATTTCGGAATAGAGAAAAATTCTTCTTTGAAACATACTTTCTCTGAATGTATATCTATATATTTTTATAAAGAGAAATCTTTAAAACATAGTCTCTTCAAATACGTAGTGTTCAAATATATTTTCTCAAATACTGCTTTTTCAATTATCATCAAAATACGTGATGTTANTCAAATATCATCAAAATACGTGATGTTCAAAATATACTTTCCCAAATACTGCTCTTTCAAATATCATCAAAATACGTGATGCTCAAAATATACTTTCCCAAATACTGCTCTTTCAAATATCATCAAAATACGTGATGTTCACAATATACTTTCCCAAATAATACTCTTTCAAATATCATTTTTCTGCAAGACAAATACTTTTCAATATACTTTAGAAATAGAAGTCCTTCAGACATAACTTTTCCTCGAGATAATTGATTTTCAGCTATACTTTTCAGTATATATATATATATATATATATGCTTAGATCCAAATATCCTCAGTGAAAAACCACCGGAACTCAGTCCGCAACTAAGAATTTGTCATGCAATGCAGTACAGGGAGAAAGCTACCGGAATCTCGTCTGTTGTCCCAATTTAAATATGCGATGCAGTACAGGGGGAAAGCTCTTGGATCTCTGTCAAAATAGTCCCAATTTAAACATACGATGCAGTATAAGGGGAAAGCTCCCAGATCTCTATCCGTAGTCTCAATTAAATATGCAGAGCAGTACAGGGGGAAAGCTCCCGGATCTCTGTCTGTAGTCCCAATTTAAATGTGCAATGCAGTACAAGGGGGAAAGCTCCCGGATCTCTGTCTGTAGTCTCAATTTAAATATGCAATACAGCCGCTGAGCAAAACAACCAGAATGCGACATAAACAACATATATTTCCACAACCGGCGCAAAAGCAAACAATACCGAATGCAAAGTGCGATGATCAAATCAATACAAAGACTTGAATCACAAAAATGGTAAAAACTCACTCATAAGAAGTAGCCACCGAAAGGAATGCCAAGCAGAAGGAGAAAACAGCATAACGAGGGGAAAACAAGACAAATATAGAAACGATTCTATATATTCAAGTTCACAACCAAGAGACCAAATCACCCGACAAGAGAATCAGCTATAACCAATCTCACTTAGACAATTAGCTTCACCGAATGAACTCAGTTTGAACAAATGCTTACTAAATAGGCAGCATCAAAGGATAACATCAACATGGGCGGTCAACAATTAAACCTAAGTAGTATTTAAGAGGAAAAATTATTTAAATCACAATGTACGACTCACGTGAATGCTTGACCAACGTATAGATATTCCAATTACTTGTTAGACATTTATAGAGCGAGATTATAAAAGTTTTAGTCACATAGGCAGCGTATGAAGGAAGATATAGCGTAACGGTAGGAAAAACAAAGTATTCATTTAAGTCAATTAAGATCATATAAGAAACAAGGAATGCTCGGCAGGTACTTCTAATTTGAACAGGAAGAGATGAAACTAGAAATCAGGAATTCAGATATAACAAGTTCAATTCATATGCGGGGAACATAAGGACCCAAAATCCCTAAAGGGCAATCTATTTGCAAATAATTTCGAGTACACACTCGTCACCTCGCGTATGCGGACTACAATCAACATAGAAGACTCAATCCTTAGGGGTAGTTCCCCCAAACAAGGTTAGGCAAGATACTTACCTTGACTGCGCTAATCAACTCAAAACCACACTCTTGCCATGAGTATCCAACTCCGAGTGGCCTAAATCTAGACAATTTGATTGCATAATGTAAATCATCACAAGGAAACAAAATAACTAATAAGTTCGAAGCTAATACGTGAAATTAGGAAATTCGCCCAAAAAGTTCCCCGGGGCCACGTCTCGGAATCGGGTAAAAATTATATTTTTCGGACACCCATTCACTCACGAGTCTAAACATATGAAAATCTCTCAAAACGGAGGTCAAAAACCCAATCGAAACTCAATAATTTGGTCTATAAAGTTTATCAAATTTTTCCCAAATCTCCCACCCAAATTCGAATTCTAAGGACTAGATATAAGTTAGGAATGATGAAAATTGATCTAAGTAGGTTAGAAATCACTTACCCAAGTTACCCAGGTGCAAAGGTCTTCAAAAATTGCCCTTCCCGAGCTCCAAAATTCGAAATTGTAAAAATAGGCTTAAGCCCTCGGATCTGATATAATTGCCCAGAAATATCCGCTCCTGTGCCTCTGTGACCGCACATGCGATCCCGCACCTGCGGAAATACCATCACAGGTACGAAAACCCACTAAAAGGTCTGGGGTCGCACTTGCGGTCAGATGGTCGTACCTGCGGCTCCACATCTGCGGAAAACTAACCACACCTGCAACCATTGGGGGATTGGGCCAAGTCCGCACCTGCGAGCTCCTTGTCGCACCTGCGGAAGGTCCATCGCAGGTGCGAGACACCAAAACTAGCAATGGTTCAGCTGTCTTCCAAGTGCTAATAACATCCGATGAGCATCATAAACATAATCGAGGCCCCTGGGACCCCGTCCAACCACACACACGAGTCATATAACTTAACACAGACTCGTTCGAGGTTTCAAACCACATAAAACAACACTAAAATGATGGATTAAACTAAAAGTCCATGAAATTCCTCAAAACTTCTATAAACATTAAGTTTTGCATTTAAGGTCCGAATCACGTCAAACTAAGTCTGTTTCTTACCAAATTTCACAAATAACACATATAAATCCTATCGAACCTGTACAGGGCTCCGGAACCATAATATGGGCCCGATATCACAGGTTTCACCTGAAATTTAATTTTCAAAAACCTTTATATTTTTCAAAAAACAATTTTCTTTAAAAACTCATTTCTCGGACTTGGGACCTCGGAATTCGATTCCGGGCATACGCCCAAGTCCCAATTTTCCTACGGGCCCTCCGGGACCGTCAAATCATGGGTCCGGGTCTGTTTACCAAAAATGTTGACTGAATTCAACTTTATTCAAATTTCTAATACAAAAATAATCAGTTTTTCACATAAAGTCTTCTCGGCTATACGCCTGGGCTGTGAATGCAAATCGAGGTGAGATAAAAGGAGGTTTTCACAACCTCGGAACACAGAATTAGCTAGAATACACGGGATGACCTTTTGGGTCATCACATTAGTTTTCCAAGATCCCATTTGTGATCTGAATAAATATCTCTGATATTTAGATTGTAAATTTTAGGCAACATGGGGCCTTCAATTAGACTTCTTAGGCTTGAGAAATTTGGGAGCCATCTTGAATCCCAAATATTTAAATTTGAGTTTAGGTGGGGTGACCATATGATTCCCTTAGAACATAATTCCCACCCTTTAATAATTTCCTTCCGGATAAAGGATTGATTCGGTTTAGAGCACCCCCCCCCCTCCATATTTAGTTATAATTAGTCTTGCCCAAGGGCAGGTGGGTTGTGTGAGAAGTCTCCAAACTAGACTTGCTAGATTAGTAATATTTTTAGTATAGCACTATGAATGCCCAGTCCCCTCATAATCTTTGGTTGACGTACATTTGACCATTTGACTAGGTGTAATTTTTTTTATTCTCATCGGTACCCCCATATAAAATCCCATTGGATTTTGTCGATGATTTTAATGGTCTTTTTTGGGAGAAGGGTGTATCGTATATAATACTTAGGTATGAAATTGAGGCATGCTTGAGTCAAGGTGATTCTCCCAGCTATATTAATGAGTCTCATTTTCCAAGAGGCAAGTCTAGTCCTCATTTTATCTATTATAAATTGGTAATCAACCGACTTTGGGTTTTTATATAATATTGGAAAACCTAATTACTTTCCAAAGCTATCACTTATTTTTATACCTAATGTATTGATAATACTGTTCATAGTTGTAGAATTATAACTTTGGGAGAATAGGATTTTTGACTTGGTGAGGTTTATGTTTTGTCCAGATAATGAACAAAATAGATCAAGGCCTTGTTTGATGGCATAGCATGATTTTTCATTTGCCTTAGCCATGAGAGTCAAGTCATCTGCAAAGAATAAATGGGATAGTCTAGGACTTTTTCTTCTTATGGTGATTGGATCCCATTTGCAAATATCAACCTGATTTTCAATATACCTATATAGCAACTCTAGGCAAAGGATAAAAATGTAAGGTGATAATGGATCACCTTGTCTAATACCTCTGCTAGGTTTAAAAAAGGTTGAGACAGAGCCATTAACAAGGATTGCAATAGAGCTTGATGAGATACAACTAAGAAGTAATTTGGAGAATTTAGGTGGAAAGTTGAAAAACCTAAGGGTTCGATAGACAAAAGACCATTCTATACGGTCAAAGGTTTTTTCCAAGTCTATTTCTAATATCATATGGCCATGTTTACCCTTGACTTTCTTTAGGTTAGTAATTAATTCCTAAATTATAATAGCATTGTCCGAGGCTCTTCTATTTTTTATGAAGCTAGTTTGGAAGGGACTAATAATTTGTCTAGAAAAGGTTGGAGACGATTTACAAGAATTTTGGTAATAATCTTGTCAAAAGTGTTACAAAGGCCAATAGTTCTAAAGTATTTAATGTTGTTAGCGTTTGGCACTTTAGGAATCAGAGAAAGGTATGTTTTGTTTATTTCTTTAGCAATTGTCTGATTATTGAAAGTATCTTGGCAACTTTATAACTGACTGTCCTATGATATTCCAGTATTTATGATTAAAAAAAAAGGGTGGAGACCATCTGGCCCCGGGGCTTTGAAAGGTTTGAAGGAGAATATAGCCTTCTTGACCTCATTATCTAAGAGTGGATCATCTAGGGAGTTTAGGTCAACTGTGGGGTGGCTGTAATTTGTTAACCCTAACTCCTTCCAATGGGTACAAGTATGAGAAGTTGTAAAAACATTTGTAAAGTAGTTTAAGACATGAGACATGATTAATTGATGGTCATTAATTTAATTTCCCTGCCTCATCCTTAAAGTAAGTAATTTTAGTTTTCCTTCTTCTGTTTGAGGCAGATATGTGGAAGAATTTAGTATTCGCATCCCCATCGTTTAATTACATTATTCTAGACCTCAGTTTCCAATAATCCTCTTCAATCTTAAGAATGTCATTATACTCTTTCTTAAGAGTACATTCTAGATTTTGGAGGAAAGTGCTATAAGTGTAATTCCTAAAATTTTGGATGCCCTGAAGTCTTGCAAGTAATTTTCTTTTTTTCCCCATTATAACTACAAAGGTCTTAATTTTACACGATTTAACACTATTTATAAAGAAGTTGCTGGCCCTAAAATAATCATTGCCGATCCAGTTTGCTTTTACAAGATTTTGGAAATCCGGGTGTCTGCACCAAAAAGTCTCTAAGCGGAAGGTCCGTTATAACTGTTAGAGATAATTTCTAGGTTGTTCCACATAGAATTCATATTTTGATAATTTATAATAGCATAAATATAAGATAATAACCAAGTTTTTTGTACAGACAGTACCTCAATTGTAGCATGAATCTCCTGATTCTTACATGTGAAATTATGGGATGTGACCACCTCATGCTTCCACATAAAAACCATGCCACCTGACTGACCTTCCGCTGGGACTTCTATTAGTTCAGAAAAACCAAAATCCTCCAGCATATGCTTATGGTTGACCATCCTAGTTTCTAGCAAGGTTACCATGCAGGGCCTATGAGTATCAATCATCTCTCTAAGATTTCTTCTGAAATTATCGTTATTACCCCCTCGAACATTCCAAATGATAAAGTTAGTTGGATGGTTTATTGGTTTTTTTAGACTCAGATTCACTGCCTCCCTATTTTCCCTTACCCCCCCCCCCCCCCCCCCCCCAGAAATATAGGGTTTCTTCGTAGAGATGGCACAAGTATCATAGCCATGTTGCCCACAATTGGATCCTGTGGAGGCCTAATATCCATTGAGCACTTGTAGAGTGCTAGGGGACAGTTGAGTACGTGCCTCTTCTCCTGCATCTCCCTGAATAGAAACACCTTTACCCCGTCTAGAATTGAGAATTCTAGGACTCGATCTAAGGCTAGATTGAGGGGTTTTTCTACTTCTTCCTCCATTACAGCCTCTGCCAGACCTTGTTCTTGCATTGCATGTGGGTGAGGTGGCGGTGCATGAGGATTCTCTGGGTTGAGTGGTTGATTTTTTGGTTGGTGGTTGATTTCCCAAGGCATGAATATGGGATTCAGTCAAGTTAGTATCTCTGATGGGAAGAAGGGAATGTCTGGGAGGACATTCTGTGGGTGTATTGGGTTGAAGTGAGGTGGCATGTTCCACTGGTGTATCATTGCATGAACTAGGTTTGGATTCAAAGATGGTGATAGAGGTTGGAGGATGTTATTGAGCCAAATTTGGTTCAAGTAGTTGCTCATTGCCAAACCCATCCTCTCCATTATTAGTTAAGATAGATATTGAGTGTTGTGGAGGATCACTATTGCCTCCTGGACATTTAGTTGGATGCTGAAGGATATCGCATGTCCCATTAACCCTATTTCCATCCACGAGAGTGGTTTTCCAACAGGTATGGGATTTGGATTACCAAAAGAGAGGGTGGGACTGGTAGTAGAGGTAATGATTGGGGGATCTTACTGCATGGCCTCGGAGTGGTCATCTTTTAGATTTATAGAGTGAATTTGAAAGGATTTTTATCGTTTCCATGTTCACTGATGAGGGCCATTTTTTTATCTTTAAGGTTCTTTAACGCCATGTGGACATCATGATTTGGGGGATTGATATTCTTAAATCTTTGGGGAAGATTTTTGCTTGTTTGGTCAGTAATACTAGGATTAGTAGTAGGTTGTTTCATTTGTTTAGTGGTTTGTCGTGTAGGGTTAGTAGTATTATTAGAGTTAATGATTTTTTTGTTTAAATCTAAAGCATGTCATGTTTATTATTATTAGGAGCAGTAGGCACGTATAATTCTGGTAAGGCCACGTCACTCTCTAGAGAGTCCAAATGGCTGATTGCATGGGGGTATTAAGAGTAATATTATTTTCATTTTTTTTAATTTCTTCAAAAACCATGTGCTCTTCATGGTGAAGTGGTTTTGGACTAGAAAAGTGGTAGTATCTAACTTCTTCTTGATCGTAGTTTTGTTAGTAGGTTCTTTTGCTTTGTATTGCAGAATTTGAGTATCGATATATTTACCTGTGTTGGCGTTGAATAAATTAATTGAGATACCTCAGCCTTGAAGCTCCTCCTATGGAATGGGGTCCTTGGATGGATTATTTTTGATTTATTGTCTCTTAACTTTGTTGAAGGTGGCAGTTTGTGAAGACCCAAAGGATCATCTTATAAATTAAGACTTCATTCCAGTCTCATTAGCCTTAAAAAGATTATTTTTACCTCGATTTGCGTGCACAGTCTGGGCGTGAAATCGGAAAGCTTTTATGTGAAAATATGAGAAATAGTAATTTCTAGAGTTAAAATTTGGTTTTAGTTGACTTTGGTCAATATTTTGAGTAAATGGACCCCGATATGTGTTCCGGCGATCCCGGGAGGTCCGCAGTAAAATATGGTACTTGGGCGTATGCCCGTAACTGAATTCGGAGTTCCCTAGCCTTAGAAAATAATTTTTGAAGAAAATTATTCAGCTGGTTATTATAGGAAATAAAGAAATGAAATAATATATGAAATTATTGGTATCAAGCCCGTATTTTGGTTCCGGAACCCGGACCAAGTTTGTTATGATATTTAAGTCCTATCTATGAAATTTTATGAGAATCGGAGTTGGTTTAACGTGATTCTGACGTCCGGTTAAAAAGTTAGAAATTTGAGTGTTCTTGAGGAAATCTGGAGTTTTGAGGTTAAATTTGTAGATTTTGATGTTATTTTGATGATTTGATCGCACGAGCAAGTCCGTATGATATTTTTAGACTTGCGTGCATGTTTGGTTTGGAGCCTCGAGGGCTCGGGTGAGTTTCGGGTAGACGCAATTACGAAGTCCTGGGCCAGCCCTAGATCTCGCAAATGTGAGATTCATGTTCGCAAATGCGAGCCAACGAAATGTCGTAAATGTGACAACTTTATCGCAAATGCGATGACTGCCCAAAATCGAAGGGTTCGCAAATGCGAGATCCGCACATGGTTAAATCATACTTTAGACGGTTTTTTCACTTCCTTTTCAATTCTCTCAAACTCTAAACCTCCATAGGCGATTTTCCAAAGACCCAAACTTCTCCAAATCATTGGTAAATGATCTCTAACTAATTTCTTTTATTCCTTAATAACTTTTAACAAGATTTCAACAAAAAATCTAGAGTTTTCATGGTAAAAATTGGGGGTTTTGGGTAGAACTTAGGAATTTCAAATTTTGGGGATTTAGACCTCGAATTGAGGTCGGATTCCAAAACCAATTGTATATCCGGGCCCGGGGGAGATTGGGTAAACGAGTTTTGGTCTGAACCTCAAGTTTAGACCAAGCGGGCTCGGGGTCGATCTTTGTATTTTGATAAGAAAACATAGGAAAACCATAGAGTTTCATTAAAGTTGATTCCTTTAAGAAATAATTGATGATATTGAACAAATTGTGATTAGATTCGAGCGGGTTAGAGGTAAATTGTCAAGGAAAGGCCGTGCTAGATCAGTGATTGCTTGTGAGATTGAGGTAATTGCTTGGTTTAACCTTGACTTGAGGGAATAGAATCCCCAACTTGATTGCTATGTGAATTTTCATGTGTGTGGTGTATAGGTGAGGTGACGAGTACCTATGCACTACCAAATTAACTTCTTAACATGATCCCGTCCCTATTTTCAATTATTTGCTTCCTAGCTTAATTGTTTTATGATTATTGATGGTTATATGTCTATTTGGATTCGTTAACTTATTGTTAAGTATTGCTTCAAGTATTTTGGAAGTGTTGGTTGTTCCCTGGGTTTTGTTATGATTCATAAAGATTGAGCTGGTTGTCAGTGTTACATTATACATTTTGGTTGGTCTCGCTGTGTAGTGATAATTGGTGACATTTTTGAATAGTACAGTTTCTTGTTTATGATCATTGAGATTTAAGTATTGTGAAAGGTTTGGAATCTGATTTGTGAAATTTATTATAAATAAAGAGATGAAATGTGATTTGTCTGGTGGGAGCGGGTTGCACGCCGCAACAAGGAGAAATAACGGCGGACAGGTGGGATCGGGTTGCACGCCGCAACAGGAGGAATAACGGTGATATATATATATATATATATATATGGAGGATTAATAAGGGTGGACAGGTGGGATCGGGTTGCACGCTGCAACAAGGAGCGATAAGGGAGAATATTCATGTTTTACTGTTATAAATTAAAGGCTGGAACATTCATTGTTTTATTGTCATTATTTCATATTCTGCTCTTACTGTTATTTAAGGTGAAACTTGTTTTGTTTACAATTGTTGAGACATAAATATTGTGAAAGAATTTGACTTGAATTGTGAAAATCTTTTTTTTATAAATAAAGAGATGTGATTGTCTCGTGGGAGCGGGTTGCTCGCCGCAACAAGGAGTGATAAGGGTGGACAGGTGGAATCAAGTTGCACACTGCAACAGGAGAAATAAGGGTGATATATATAGGGATGAGCAATAAGGGTGGACAGGTGGGAGCGGGTTGCGCGCTGCTACAAGGAGCAATAAGGGAGGACATTTATGTTTTACTGATTTTTTTTAAACACAAGGATTTGAAAAACTTACTGTTTTACTTTACTGTTTATCATATTGTGTACTTACGGTTGTTTCAAAGTGGAATTTTGAAATTTAGAAACTTATGTGAGAATTTGGTTATAGTTGAGACTTGAAAAAGGCAGCCGAGTTATTTTATTTATTATTACAGTTTATTATTTTTGCTTAGTTTAGAATTTCTTTCTTGCCTTATTATATATTGTCACAAGTTATATTGTTAATGCCCCACCGTAGCCTCGTCACTACTTCGTCGAGGTTAGGCTCGGCACTTACTCAGTAAATGGGATCTGTTGTACTGATAATACACTCTACACTTCTTGTGCAGATCCAGGTACCGTCAGAGTTAGGTGAAAGTAGTAGCAGACATTATTCGCACGGAGATACAAGGTAGATCTGCTGGCGTCCGCAGATTCCTGGAGTCTTCCCTTTATTATTTAGATATTGTTTTATTTCATTCTAAATAGAGATACATTTTTTTCAGCCCAATTATTTGTAGTATTCTTTAGTAGTTTGTGAATTGTGACACCAGACCCTGGGTAGGCTTATGGTTATATTTGTGGTTTATTTCTAATATTACTCTTGATATCAGTCATTGGAAAGTTTTGGATTTCGTATTTTTTTGGAATTGTTTATTCGTATTTAAATAAATTTAAAGGAAAATGGTTAATTAAATTCTAACATTGGCTTGCCTAGCAAGTGTGGTGTTAGGCGCCATCACGATCCCGAGGGTTGGGAATTTGGGTCGTGACACAGTTTTCCATTCGCCTTCTTGTTTCTCCTCGATCAAGTTTTGTGTAGCAATTTCTGAGCAAGAGTTTGCTTTCGTATTTTGTTGGATGAATTTGCATATAGAAGAGGAGTGCCCCAATCTTCCACATTTCACGCAAAGTAGATTTTCGCCTTCATAGTGAATATACTGCTTGTGTGTACTAATATAGATGAATGGTTGCACTGGGAGTTCCAAAGGAATTTCCACACAAAGCCTTGCGTACCGACCTCTCATAGTTGTTGATGTACAACCATCGATTTTCAGTAATCGACCAACGGAGTTGCCAATTTTTTCTAAGATTTTTCCATCATAAAACTCTGTTGGTGATTGTGGCAATCTAATCCATATTGCTGAGGTAGTTAATTTTTTGTTTGTAGCCACAAAATTTGGTTTCTATTTGATCACAGATAAGTAGTGTCCATTTACAAACCATGAACCTTGGTTTCTTGAATTTTATTATAAAGTAGTCTTCTACCAGATTAATTAAGTTGAAATGTTCCGTTGGTCTCCAAAGCTCTTGGATCTTCTTTTTTAAGTATTGATGCATCATACGTTTTCCAAAAAGTTTGATAATGATGGAGCATTTCCAAGGTTCATAAATTCGTTGTTTGTCCTCCTCCATCAGTGTGATCAACCTAATGCCTCGTGTGGCAGAGTGCATTAAATTTGTTGATGCTTCTCCTCCTTCTGAAAAAGTTCCTGACAACTCCATGTTGGATTGGCATACGTTTGGGACAAAATCCATATGGTCTGAGGCTGTTATCATGTCTCTATAAGACGTTTTAGCTTCTCCACCATCCTGTCGTGTTATAGCTTGGCGGAAATGTCAGGTGGTTTGGGAGTATTGTAGATGAAGATTCATAGGGTTGGGGTTCATAGTAGAGAGCATTTTTTTGATTGAAGACATCCAGATGGATTACTTCACCAACACCATTTCGCGTCCAATTGACTCAAATCAAGCCCGGAAATTATATTCATTCTTATGGTACCAATTCAAACAATTCTCAATGTTTAAATTCAACCCAAACCTTTGAAACTCGATAATTTCACTTTATCGTTTTGGGTATTATCACTTTTAACCCCCATCAGAAATTATGTATATTTAGTAGTCAAAAAAGTGTATAAAATTTGTATAGTTTTTGTATATCAAATATACAAATTTTATACATTTTTTGGCTATTATTTTTAAAGCGACTATACGGTGTCATTTTCTCTATCTTTTTTAACATTTTTTTTTAAAATCAACAAAATCCAATAATAATGTTACTATAATCCTTATTATTGTTCTCGATTGTTTTCATCCTTCATATTTCAAAAATATCCGCATTTAAACATCGCCCAAATAACATGCCCACCCTAGGAGATCCACAAATGGTCACAAAAAGACAAACATTAACATAACCACACATAAAAATTAAATTATATTATATTAACTAATAAAAACCTGGCAAGAAAACAAACACACCTTATCCACAACTTGTAATGCATGTATAACCCGAAATACGAAACACGTAAATTACTCAATTTTCATTTTTAGAGGCTAATTACCTATTAATGTAAATAATCAACTTTTATATAAGTTATCAAATTAAGTTTGTTGTTACGTGCCACTTCAAACTGATAGCGTGAAGACATTGTACAATATATAAACTATAAAATAGTTGAAAATTTAATTTTAGTTTTAATAATATATCAATAAATTATTAATTTGATTCTATTTTTAGATTTAATGCATGATTCCATTATAGGGGAAATGAGGCATGTCTCAATTTAGGATTTTGAGAGTCAAATGTGTTTTTCTTTGACCGAGTTACACGTGCATCTCGTGTGTCACATTTTTATCATGTGCATCACTCGTGCATCTTATGCGTTACACATACATTTCGTGCGTCACACGTGCATCCGTGTTAATTAGTAAAAAAAAAAAATTAAAAATCACATACTATATATTATTAAACGTGTATCTGATGTATAAAACAAAATTAAAAAGGAAAAAAGTGCAAGTTCCAAATGATGAAAGCTGATAATCATATTTCTACGACTTGATAGTTAAACTATGTGCTACAAAATTCCAAGTCCTAGAAATATATAAAATATAATACTCATTAGAAAAGCTTATATGCTTAATTCCAATATCTTCATAAAAAATTTAACAATATTTCTTCAAATTGTAACTGGCTTCCTTCTTTTTCTTTGGACATAGTTTCTTGCAGCATTTTCTTTTATTCGTCCTGTCACCTTAGAAGGAGGATTTGACCTTACTAGATTCAATCCAATTAATATTAGAATTTAGAATCACATCGGGAGTGGTCACAATTAATTTTAAAAATAGCATGTGCTAATCAGTTTTCGAACTGGTCATTCAAAAATAGCTAGTGTTTGCAATGTCATTGAAAAATAGTCACTATTATGCTGTAATACTGACCGGTCCAGCATAATATACTGGAGATTGGTGCACCTGTGTATCATTCTAGCATATTATGTTTGAACTCCAACATGCGGAAAGTTCCAGCATAATATACTGGAGATTGAAGCACTTGTGTATGAACTTCCAGCATATTATGCTAGACCGGTATATTATACTGGAACTCAAATATATTATGCTGGAATATTTTTCGGATTTTGAACAGTGTTTTCGTTCAGATTTATCTTCACATGAAAAGTGGCTTAATTTCAATTACTTTTGAAATCGTGACTACTTTTAAATAATCACTAGTAAATCTGGCTATTTTTGAATTTCTTCCCAATTAACTTGCTACTCTTTTTACAGCTTTCTCGGGTGTTACAATATTGTATTAGACTCTTTGTAAATGCGACCTAATAAAATTGATAGTATGTCCATCACCATTAGTATTGTGAAATTGTTATTCCTTCCGATCTAAAATAAGTGGTATTTTGACCTTTTTATTTTGGATCAAAACAAGTGTCCTATATAATCAAGTTAATAATAAATAAATTTTAATTAAGTGTAATTTAGTCAAAATACCTTTTTTAGGAGTTAGCATTTTCTTAAGGATTGTGTCAAAGGTCAAAAATCACTTATTGTGAATCGGAGGGAGTATTATATAAAGATATGAGAAGTTTAAAATGGTTATTATCCGAGGTATTTCATTAATGTAATTTTCTAAAGCATGATTAACAAACAGAATCCCAAGAATTTTTTGTTAATAATGTTGATTGCTCATTTCCAAGTAAAAAAAAATTTGAGTGGCATAAATTAGTGATTTACTTTGGATATTAATATGTTATAACAAGAAGCACCAGTGGTCTAGTGGTAGAATAGTACCCTGCCACGGTACAGACCCGGGTTCGATTCCCGGCTGGTGCATTTGAGGGCAATGAAGTTATCTATCGCACTCATTGTGAACGATGGGTCGTCACATATATCTGATTGAAGATGAAAAGAGTGTGCGTCCGAGCTCTCTTTTATTTTTTTAAGCTCCTTCTGTTGATAATAAGACTTATTGATTTCTTTTTCTTTATAATTTATTAAAATAAGCTCTTATAATAACACTAATTTTTTTAAATCACTGATTGGGCCAATTATTAACATCACAAAACAGTTTATCCTGTTGAGCGTTTAGTTTCAATGAACAAGACATTTATAGCTCAATTAACAGTATCCGCTAGAATAGTCCAAGAATGCAATCAAAAGAGTTATATGGCACCTATATTGGTAAAAGGTAACAAGTATATGGTCAAACATCTTTGTTATTGAAAAAAAAAATGAATACAGGAGGAGGAGGGGAAATAAATATATAACCAAATAATAGCTGCATCAAATTTTCCCATTACACACATTAGTTTTTTCATGTTCATGATCATGATCACATTTTATCGACTAAAATGAACATGAACCTTGATTGAAAGTAGCTCTTGGGCACAAGAAAGATACTAGGGAGACGAAGAATTTAGGAGAAAAATAACACAGCTGGGCTCCTGGTCCTGAATTTCAACAACTTCTATCACTTGTACAAACCGATGAATGAAATTTCATGACCTGTGGATCACGCCACGTTGCTGCCACCTGATCGTAATTGTGTGTCATAATAGAGTCTTACAGTTTGGAAGATCAGAGACGGTTCAGCCATTGCTCCATTCCCGTAATCTCCACAGGCTAGTCTCTTTGATACTGGTGGTATGAGAGAGATCCCAAGCTCATCAATTAACATAAGGTGCTTTTCTGTGAATGGATTATTCCACATCAATGTATTCATTGCTGGTGCCACGAAAAGGGGTTTATCGTAGTCCCATGCTCGTACGATGCAGGTTAACAAGTTATCACATAGTCCACCAGCAATCTACAGTACAGAAGGCATATATCAGTTTATCTGCAAAGTAGAAAACAATGTAATCTATTAACACCAAACAACTAAAAAAACCATGCACCAAACAAATCAAGAAGTATAATATGGGAAATTTTATCGATCTCTCTTAACACCTTCCATCATGGAAGTATTCACATTGGCAATATCTGACAATTCTGCAAGTCCGTATCACAGAGAATTTCGCAACTCATGCTGCGAAACTCTTCTCAGTCAAACCCAATTTCTTTGCATCTTCAATAAATTGTCTTTTTACTGACTACATTAAGCTTTAAAGCATTACCTGAACTAAGCAGTAATACCGTTGTCAACTAGAATAAGGGAATAAATTGCGTCTTTGCGGCAGAATGTGCGTTATCATGAAATAAGATTTGAGCATCTAAAAAATGTAGAAAGATACATCACCTTCCCAAGTGTGTTTGCTGACAAAGGGGCAATAATCATAAAATCAGCCCACCTCCGGAGCTCGATGTGTAGCACACTGTCACCTATCTTCGTCCAAGTTGACCATTCATCCTCATCAGTATAAAGAATGACATCCTCCGGAAGTGAAGCTTTGTCTATGAAATGAAGAGAAGCTTTTGTAGCAACCGCTTTAACTTCAGCCCAATCAGTAAAGGAACGGCATAGACTGGCAAACTTGATAGCAGCCACACTTCCACTTGCTGCAAGCAGAATACGAGGTCTCCTCGGTGCATTGTTAATCTGAACCGGTTCCATCTCTGAAGTCATAGGATCCATATCTACCCTAATCTGTGAAACATCGAAAAGGATTCTTTACTGCACCAAGAGAAAGATGCAAGTAATTGTACATGCGTGCAACTAAGGGGAATGGCAGAAGTAGATAAGAAAGAGATCCCCTGGTAACTTCTTCACAACCGTAACTCTTTGGACATAGCTCACCCTAGGTGTGGTCAAATCCACTTTTATCTGAATTATTCAAACACATTTTAACCCTAACTCATCTTCATGAAGAACCAAAAAGTTGCCCACCAGCTGATCAGCTGATGTAGAGTCAAGGATTTGAACTTTGACTTGCTTAAAGGTCATTTTGCTCACCTAAAGCTATCAATACTAAATAAAAACGAATGCAGTTAGATAAGAGATTCAAAAATATTGAATTTTCCTTAATAGTTATACCAAGCATACTATCTTTACGCTGTCAAAGTACAGTCAAATAACCAAACAACGCATTGATAACTAAGGCTACAATGAAGCTTTTCCCGATTATGTCACTTTTTGTGCACTTAAAGTGACACTCGCAGATCAGCAAATGCAACGAAGGCCTTCTCCTTTCAACATTAAATCATGTTGATTTCAGCAAATAGGAGTTTATGAGTGATAAATTTCTCCAATTCAAGCTCCTTGTTCGTGTATTTCTCAACAACAGAAGGAAGATCATAACATGGCTTGTGGTTTCCAAAGAATGTTCTCTTGAGAGTCCTTCCATTCAACAAGTTCATAGGGTGTGTCTAGAAGACAGATTCTTTATGGGGTACTCCAACAAGAACAGCCAGTCCCCAACCTTGAATATTATTTAAGTTTTATTAGCATGTACTTCCAGTAAAACTAATGTAGTAATAAGAACATAAAATAAGGAAATTTGATGACAGAAAACATGCATCATGGACATATTCAAATGCTGAAATCATAGCATCAATATGCCCAGTATATTCAACACTCCTGTCTACTCTGCCATCAGTCATCTTAGCAATTACCTAATCAAACAAGAACTCAATAAAAGATGATCAACTTCAGCTCACGTTTTTTTATAGTGCGTACTAATCTATTAACAAACTAAGAAAATATGAGTACCTCTTGAACTGATTTATTATGATTCTTTGGATTCCCAAACTCTGTCACACCAAATTTCTTAGATGTAGAAAATAGGCAAAATGGATGAATGAGTTGAGACAAGCTATAAGGAAGGAATTAAATAAAATAAAGGATCAAGAATGTTTAAGATTCAAGTGAAAAATATCAAGGCACCTGTGTAGGTACAACTTAATTACCTAAATCAAATCTGCTAGTTATTAAATCAACACCAATTATCCTTGAAGCACCAAAACTTCTTGTTCCTTCTGCGGCCTGAGCAAATGGGATCAGATTATTAACAAGATTCCTTAAAGTAACATATGGGAAAGAACAAAGACAGAAAAAGATAGATCATTGAAAATTATTTGCAATATGGACAGAGTACTCACAACACAGCTCCGAGTCCAAATATGGCCACACTTAATCCTTTTGTTGGTTTAGACACATTCGGAGTTGTACCAAGGCCTAGAAAAGTAGCATTTGATCACTCGACAATTGAACTCCTCACATGAAACTACTATTTGAGATGCATAAGTTATCGTTGTTTCTCGTATACGTGTGGAGATTCCACAACTGAGAACATAGACTTTGTCAAGAGGAGCAAGGGGTTGATTTTAACAACACAACCAACATGAACCACAGTGTACTCACTAAAAGTAGAGGTCCCAACAAAATGGTAAATGGGTTTTCCATTAATGGAAAACCTTGACTGTCCATCGTGAATCATTAATCCACTATCAGTGTTAATCCTTAAGAGGCTGCACATATATAGCTTATAAGGAGGGAGAATGCTATTCGGACTTACTATAGGACGCAGGTGTACAATTCAGAAATGTAACCGAACTCACAAGCCTAAGGCACGGAAGTGACGGGTAAATAGATGTTTACTGCACAGAAAGCTGATACTAAATTCATATAGATCTATCCTCAAGTGCAGAACTTCTGTTGATGGCTTAATAGAAATAAACAAAGAAGGATGTCCGATTCTCGACTAAGTACTAACTCCTGCTAGACAACAAATATCTCAGCACGCATGTGGCATCAGATTTCACGAAGTCTTGCAGAGCAGTAACAAAGTATCAGTAAGGTAGAGAAGTAGATAAATGGAGAATCCATTACCCACCCTTCAGTATTCCTGTGTCGTGTTTTACCGTAAAGCAAGTCACCTAAACAATCAACGGCCAATCTAGAGAAAATAGCTAATCGATCAATGCTATTTTCTACCGAAGATCCAGAAAACTTTGGATATAATTGCATCTTCAATTAATTTAAAGAATTCTTTCAGATGGTAATATACCTCACACAAAGGAAACAAGATTCCCTTATTGAAGGCAGCAGGCTTATAAAGAGATTTCTTCAAAGATTGATACAGAGTAAAATGCAATCTCTTATACTTGCAAATATCATCTCTAACTCGTGGGAGCAAGACAAACTTGTAGAAGCGTTCTGCCTTCTTGACACCCAAATTTGAAGCAAATATTCTAGTGGCTTGGTACATTGCGTTTGGTGACCATTTCTCAAGTTCTGTTAAATATAGAACGTCTTCCTAATATATAGTCTATTTTATTTGCATATCCAAATTTATAAAACGAACATGCAAACCAAAACCAAGTTGCAACATAGGATCAAGTGGATAGACTATGGCCTAATTTGCCAAAAGCAACTGTGCAAAATATCATAAAAATTGGACTAAACCAAGTGACTCCAAAATGCAGACACACAACTATGGGAATGCACAAATTTACCCTGCATGCAACTTTACTAATCATGTGTGCCACCGTTTGCTATGTCAATTGTATAAAAACGCTTAAAGTTCATTGTTCTTTGTATCACCCCTGCTTGCAGCAGCCTTTTAGACCGAAGGTACCTGGCATGGTGTGACATGATATTCATTGGCTAAGGTGTCACATGATGAACTTACTAGTTTACTTTTCTAGATTCAGTTTTGGCAACCTACATCTTCACATGCCCTGCAAATTTCCATACAGAAGCTGCTATATTTAATCAAAAAGCTCACTCAAATAATCACCTGTGTCAATACTAATCATAACCAAAATGTATAAGTTCGCCAAAATGAAAATATGATACATGAAAAAAGTTTAATTACAAGGTACAGTTACATATTTTTAATTCTATACTCTGGTGATGATTTGAATCATTACTTTAACGTTATGATCCTCCTTGTGCTGTGACTTGAATATGCACCAAAACTTCCATTTTTAGAACAATAAGGAAAATTTACCACTAAAATTTAAATCAACCAACCTGCCCCAACTTTTATTTAACATCATCTAACTCCATGAAAGATGGCAGCAAGCAATTTTGGCATTGCTAATTCTGCCCAATTTGTCTAAAGCTAATGCCTTTGACAACCAACGATATTAATTTGTACTCAAACTTCACCATTGTTCCTTATTTAGTAGTGTAAATGAGCAGCTTTCAGTCATATCGATTCAGTATTACAGTATAGGAACAAGCACATAGTGAAATAACTCATTCAAGCAAATGAGCAAACACCTTATGGCCATCTCTTTAAACAACCTGTCCCTTTGCATTCCAAAGTCCACAATTAATCAGCATTTTTTTGCGGACAAACACAAAAAATGTGGACCAACAATTTGTCCAATTAATCATTTTCTACCTAGCAGCGATTCGAAAATCAGAAAAATAAGGAAAGGAAGTAATAATCACCTTATAACTATACAACAAAGCACATAAATTGAGCAGCAAGAGAGAAAACTGGAAGAGACGAAGAAAACTGGAAGAGGAGTTGAACAATTAAGAGAATCTGGAGGAACACGCGTGCCCCGTTTTCCAGAGTCCACAATCAATCGCAATTTTTTTTGCGGACAAACAATTTAAACAATTTATACGCAGCATCAGATTTCGAAAATTAGAAAAATAAGAAAGCAAAACTCACCTTATAACTGTACAACCAAGCACATAAATTTAGTAGGAAGAGGTAAGGCTGGAAAGGACAAGAAAACTGGAAGAGGAGTTAAACAATTATGAGAATCTGGAGGAAGAAGCTGGGGGATGACGTTCAGTTTGAAGACATCGACGTTCAGTTCAATTTGGGGATGGCGTTCAGTTTGGGGGAAAAAAGGGTTAGCACGTGGCTTAGGCAAATACATATATAGTTTTCCCGAAATACCCCTACGACCCCAAGCTCCCGGAACTATCCATTTCTTGGTTCCCGCTGCCCACTATTGGGCCGATTAAATTTGGATTTTCGAGCTATTTACGGCCATACTTTATATAACAATCATCTTTTAACTTATACCCTATTTTTATAAATTATTGATTTGATAGCTAGCTGACAAAAAATTCATACTAATATGATCATTCTACCCCTGACAAAACATGTAAAACACTTTACGATTTGCATCACGCACAAAACACTTCACCGATCCTCCTTCATCACTCCGTCTCTTATCAGATCTCCTCTCCCAAACCAGAAATTTGAACCAGACTCAAATTCAAAAATTCAAATTGTAAGTATTGCAATTCAGTTTTCGAATCTGATTGATCTTCATGATACCTGAGATTTTCAATGACGAAGTTTTGGACTGCATAACATGCTGAAGTTTTCCTTTAATTAAGGTTTTTTTCTAAAATATGCTTAACTCTAATAAGTTTTTGCTGAATGTGCTTTTATTTGCTAAACTTCACCACTTATAATATGTTTAAGTTATGTCCTGCTTTCTATAGTTTTTTGATGAGTTTTTCCAAAGACTTCAGCATATATACTGAAGTTGTTCAGTTGATTTTCTAAGCACTTCAGCATAACTGCTGAAGCTTTCCTCTAATTAAGGGTTTTAATAAGTTTTTGCTAAAGTTTTTGGTTTATTTGCTAAACAAGGTGAATTTTTTGTTTTATTTGCTAAACAAGCTGAAATTTTTGTTTTTTTTTTTGCTAAACTTGAGCACTAATAATATGCTTAAGTTATGTACTGTGTTCTATAGATTTTTGATGAGTTTTTTCAAAAATTTCAGCATATATGCTGATGTTGTTAAGTTCATTTTCCAAACACTTCTGCATAAATGCTGAAGTTTTTCTTTAATTAAGGTATTTTTTGACTTTATAGAAAAATAATATTAAAAAGAGCGCAGAAAAACATTCAAAGAAAAATTTAAGCATCTTGTGTTGAAGTTCTTTAGTTCATTTGTTAATACTTTAGCTCTTTAGATGCTGAAATTTTCTCCTGGATACAATAGTTTTGTCATGACCTTTTCAAAAAACCTCAGCACAATATACTGAAGTTTTTTAGTTTATTTGCTAATACTTCAGCACTGAATGTGCTGAAGTTTTTCTCCTGCGCTATGTAATTTTCTCCTGCATGCTCAAGTTAAATATAGTTTATGCTTAACTTTTGTCCTACATTAATCAGCTTTTTCATGAGCTTTGTTCTCTAGTACATTTGCTCAAACTTCAGCTTTTTTTCATAATTAAATTCTTATCCTAATACTTGACACTAAACATGCTTCTCTAGGATGAGTTCAATTTGCGTTGTACTTAATTTCAATGGGAGGTGGACTACTGACTTCAAATACTTGGATCATGATACAAAGCTTGTTATTATTAATAAACAAGTATCATTCAATTCTTTCCTGAAAAAAATTAGTGAAGTTACAAATATTGATTCAAGCAGATATTCCGTAAAGATATGGTTTGATATCAAACTAAATACACGCAAAGGTATGCTTGTAACTTCAGATGAAGAACTCATAACTTGTATACATTTGCTCACAACTGATTCAGCCTATAAGAATTGTCATTTTGTCATCGAAAAAATATAACGTATTTCTCACGGTATAGGTGGTTCAGAATCTGCAACATTCAACCAATCTCTTGGCAGTATAGCAGCTTCAGAATAATTTGTTGATTATCAACATGAATTAGGGCAGCCAATAGTGGTAGTAGACAACGAGCAATAACTTTCTAACATTAAATCTGCTTCAGAATATAGAATGCTATAACAATCACCCCCTCCTCCAAAAAATTCATACCAGTTTGTCAATGAGCAAGAAGAAGAAGGACAGCTAATAATGCAAATTGACAACCAACACACTATCCAACAAAATTTTTTTGTTACCTTATGCAATGATAAGCAACAACGAAGATGAAGAAAATATGGAATTAATACCAGTAATATCAGATACAATTGATGAATTGCTGAAACTTCTAGTGCCTCTAAGAAATCAAGAAAAAGAGTGAGGGGAAAGCTGAAAGAATCTCCACCATGTAAAATACTTAGGCATGATTCATTGCCTGAGGAAGTAAGAGAGGATCAATTTTTGAGAACAAGGAAAACATGACTAAATTTTTCTACAGCTTGGAGATAAACCACAAGGTTGAATTCACAGTTGTTAGATCATGTTCAAAGAGATATGAGCTGAAATGCATTGAGGAGCAATGTGGTTGGATTGTGTGTGCTACCAGAATAAGAAATTCCACACTTTTCAGGATGATAAAATATCATAACAATCATGAATGCTCAGTTGATGCAAGAAAATCATATCAGAAGCATGCTACATCAAATTTTATAAGTGAACAAATTTTAGAATATGTCCGAGATAAAAAGATAGAGGTTACACCAGTCTTTGTAGAAAATGAAATAAAAAAGAAATTTGAAATTGACATTGGATATTGATCACGCTCAACTATGTCTAATAAAAGACTAAGCGGGCGTTGCCAATATAATCTGGGGTATTATGCCCAGAGTCGATCCCACAGGGAATTTACGTATCAATTAATTC
>ML387915.1:8655-34539 GCA_005239525.1 Nicotiana knightiana | reverse complement strand
CAGTTGACTTTCTCAATTATTAGGCTACCTTGAGAGACTAATTGACTCAATGCTCACCATGACCACTCTGAACCCGAACCAACCGACCCAACACACATAAATGAAGCTGAACCACATAAAATGAAGCAGAAATGGGGGAAACGGGGCTAAATTCTCGGAACAACCGGTCGGGTCGTTACATCCTCCCCCACTTAAACATATGTTTGTCCTCGAACGTGCCAAGAGTTGTTCTCTAACACTATCAAACTGTTACGCATCTTACCATGCACATACCCGGGGGTGATCCCACGTCACCCTATCCCATATAGGTCCAATAGCACAATACCGCTGAAATTTTGAAATCCAAATCCCTGCCTATCATAACCTTAGAACCAAATTCCCACTTCTGGAATGATATGTAAGATGAAAATTTCCATAACTATAAACTGAACAAGCCTGAACATGATGAATCAAGCCATATACGCACCCCAGATGAAATCACATAATACACCGCGTGACTCAAACACTCATAGCAATAACTCTTTAACCACAATAACTGCTCAGAACAACCTAATACTGGTACACCACCTCTTATCAAGAAATGCCTCGCTCTAACACTTCCATATACTGTCGATGATTAAAGAAGCACGTAGAACTAACAACCATTTGTCCGATCAGTCAGACATGTAACTCCCCCTTCCCAACAGGAATTATAGGAGATTTCGAAATCGACTCCCGATATTTATCCTTCCAACTATGCTGTAGAAAATTCCGAAAATATCCATTCTAGGTCCAATGACCTCCTCTCATCCATCACAACCACCCTGATAACATGACACTAACCATTCGACACATCGATAAAATTCGAAGACAAAACCTGTACAACTTGGGCACTTAACAGCAACTTCCCAATGTAATCAAATTGTATAAAAGATCCACACGAGAGGACTATCCTTCCATTAACAATTACCATCACCATATCACACTAACAGCCTGGCACCCACCGTAATAAAAAATCAAGAACACATGAATCCGATACCAAAGGTCATACCCCTACATAACTCCGCTACACTGTGCGATGTCATCCAACTGCTAGTCCACTTGGAATATTTCAAGACACCTTGCACAAAAATTAATAACCATTCGAAATTCGACATCAAGTACTCAAAGTGCATTGCCATAACCACGTGGGAAACCGGACGATACCATGCCACCCGAATTAGAAGGTATATAACCAACACGCCTCAATCCCGCAACACCCAATTACTTACCTTACTCAAATATAGCTATAAAGCCCAATTAGAACCGCACAATATGTGCATACAACCAATAATCACCACACCTCGTAACACGAAGGGGTAACTCATAGATCACTCTAGAACCTGAACAAACTCAATCACAATCGAATGGTACATTTCTCAATAATAGAAACTCAAAGCCAACAATTCCGACCCGGTGCAGAACACGCACCCATATTAGCCTACCAGTGATCCTAAATTAACTCTGATCACCCGGAACAGGTAGATAACTTACCGAAAAGTTCATAATGACAGAATGATGGTACATACTAGCATCCGACTAGCTCAGCTCGCATCTCCACAGTCCATTACCACACAATATGATGTTTATGAGAACTCTCAGTCTTGAAGTCCATGAAACATATGGATTACCATATCTGATCACAACTCCACCGCTCGAATACATAACACATCCCAAATACTCATTCATTCCACGGGGAATACCCTATAATTCTTACATTCACCAAGCAACCTTGAATATCAACAGTCGATCCAACAATAGGGCGTCGCGATACCAATGAGGTACCCTTAAATCAAACACGTTGTTCTTTCTGAAATATATACCCTCATCGGGTCGCACCAATTGGTGATATCATCTACCTAGTCATCTGAAATTGCCCATGCTGCCAAAGAATTTATGACCTTCCTTCCAAAACCAAACCGTGACCTCACATATGCAAATCTCAACTCCACCCAACATACCACACACGCTATGCCAACCTAGGAAAAACATGTGAACTCCATGGTCCCTTCTTAGCCATTGGATCCCCTTTAGAAACAAACTCACTACATGCCACAAGAAAATATGCACCCTTAACCGCGGTAGAAACCATCAGGAACTATCTGAAATCCCATTTGCACAACACCCAACCATCAGGAATGAACTATTCTAACTCAACCAAACTATGCAGACCACCAAAATTCCATGAGCATTGCTAGGAAACATCCGAAAAACCCGTCACCTGACGAACACCCAAAGAACTAATTGTATCCCTTACCATGTCGATCCGACCTACCACCAGGACGCCCCATTTACCCAAGTTTCTTCGAACTTACCTTCAAATTGGTATCTCTTCCTGCCTAATACCACAAATTTGCAACCCAGACTCACCACACGCGACCCAAGCATATAACCATACCGTCTAAGGCTCATAAGCCGCCGCATAATCTCTCCCAATTATCCCCAAAAGTACCACACTCAAATTACTTACCCTGAAGGAACTTCCTGCGAATCTAAGGCCATTGCCTTCACCTTCCTGATACCGATATGTAGAATCCGTGATGATGTAGAATACCACAAGTCTTGACATCCTCCAACATAAATCTCAATCACACTGACCAATTACACAGAATCGACTTGGCCCGTTTCACACTAACATACTAGGAAAGTAATCCACTCACTTGAAATCACAAGCAAATTCATACACTGCACACACTACACCTTTTAAAATTTCCACTAAATCATTCAATAGAACCCAATTACCCAACAAGTGCACTACAACCTATATCGAAGAAATTTCCATTACTCATCGCATTCCCAGATCCCATACATGCAGGTCATAACTGATTTACCAATATAACTCGAACTGAAACCAATACCACACATAATCGTGTAATCAACTTATCAATAACGAACTCCCCCACATGGCTCAAAGCCAAGGATCAAGACAAACAAGACTATGCCCACCCATTATGACTGCTACCATGCTGTGGTGGGATTCAACTAAATCCTTCATCAGCTTATATGACCCAAACCATCTAACACTCAAATCAATTTCCAATCTCGCATCCACTATCGCAATAGCCACGCCAACTTCCACAAGCGATCTGAACTCCAATTACAACATATATCTTTTACTGGTAGAAGAGAACTCATTACAGAACTACATAGGGACCACACACCCTAGGACAACTCGCAGGAGATACCCCTGCCCTCTTAGCCTCAACTTCTATCTCTCCCTACACTTCTGAAGACCAAAACTATCACGCAATCACTACACCTTCCTGCATCTGATCACAACCAACGCCTACCCTCGAGGCATCGCAATACGCGGTAAAAACCTGAAGCCGATGGCAGAACTAACACTGGAGCAGCAGTCACAGAACTCTCGAGCTTCTGGAAGCTCTACCCACACATGACTGACCACATAGATACCCTCACTGGACACCACGTGTCCCAAGAATGATACTGAACTGAGCCAAACTTCATACTCGGAGAATTGGCATAGAGCCTTTCCTCCCTGAATTCTTATAATGCCATCCTCAGATACTGAGTATGCTACTTCCGGCTACACGAATATGCCAGGACGCCATAAATGAATACATTAACAAGGAGCACTAATACGGCTGGAATATATCGTCAATCAAATACATGAACGTTACTGGGGAAAACGATCAACCCAGAAGACATTGCCAGGAACTCATAACTCAACAGAAAAATCTGTTTCACTCCATAACTACACAACATGAGAAGTCTTCCAACATACTCTCAACTCAGGCCATATACCAAATCGAGACAGAAATCAAACACTCAATAAATCTTACCACATTTCCAGCCAACCCTTTCGACACATTTCACAGTCTGAACACATCTAACAATCAATTCACACCCACCACATAGGCATCTAGTCACAAATTCTCATCAATAAGAACACGAACGGACATACAAGTCCCCAATTACATGTGCCCACACAACGAAAATCTCAGCAATCAAGCCACAGAATAAATCTGGCCTCAAGTCCTCCGGACTGGCCCATTACCAACATTCCAAAATCACACCTCACCCATGGAAGCCACAAGCCGTCAATGCACAGCTGCTACCAGGTTCTCTTAGGCGCGCTCGAATACATGGAAGGAATTCAAGAGTTACGCTCTTGGCTTAATACAATGGATTCGCACGACAAGAAATTTTTTTTTTTAAAATGTGAGATTTTCCTAAGGGTTCCACAGCCTCTCAAAGATAAGTACAGACGTCTCCGTACCGATCCGCAAGACTCTACTAAACCTGCTCATGACCGGTGAGTCCTATGTAACCTAGCGCTCTGATACCAATCTGTCACGACCCCAATCCAGGCTAGTCGTGATGGCGTCTATCATGGAACTAGGCTAGCCAAAACTTCACTCAAATCATAATAAATTCCCATAAAAGTTTCCTTTAAACATTTATAAACAGATAAATCTATACTGAACATTTAAATACAATCCCCGAGAACCCGGAGTCACTGGACATGAGAATCTACATAAATATACAACTCAACGGAAATAAATTCTATAATATTAAACAAGAGAGAAGTTGGACTGCGGACGCATGCAGCTACCTCGCAAACCTCTGAGAATCTCTAAAACAGATAGACAGCTCACCCTGCCCTAACACCTGAATCTGCACACAAGGTGCAGGGAGTAATGTGAGTACGCCAACTAAGTAGTAACGAAAATAAATCAGGTCTGAGCAGCAAGAAACACATAAAATCAATGCCATCAAATCACAAGAGGCACAACCTCCCTTTCCAACAGTATAACATAGATATGTGAAATCATCATGTCTTAAAATCATCTTCAGAAAAATCCTTTAAAGAATGTATATTTTTCAACAACTTCAACAGAAAGGTTTAGTATAAAAATGAAATGAATCATATAGAGGCCCCTCGGGTAAAACATATTTCATAAGCTCAGAGTGAGAGTAGAAAATCATCAGTAGCTCCTTGGGCAAAACATATTTCATAACTCGAAGTGAAAGTAGTAAAATCATCAGTAGCCCCTCGGGAAAAACATATATCATAATCAGCTCCTCGGGCAAATCATGTATCATAATTAGCCCCTCGGGCATGCCTCACAGTCACTCATAATCAGCCCCTCGGGCATATCTCCCATCACTCGTAATCATTCACTCAGCACCTCACAGTCACTCAGCACTTCAAAATCACTCAACACCTCACAGTCACTCATGCCTCCCAATCACTCATCACTCGGCACTCGGAAATCGGCACTCGGCTCTCGGCACTCGATAGGTACCTGCGCTCACTGGGGTTGTGTACAAACTCCGACTTTGGAGGGGATCCTTCATCCCAAGCGCTAATAAACAAGCCAAATCATGACATCAATCACTCTCAGGCTCTCGACCTCTCTCATATCATAAATATCCTCACAACATTGGCCCTCGGCCTCACTCAGTCAGACACTCTCAACATGCCACTCGGGCCATAAATAAAACGGGGTTCTCGATCCAATTAGTAGTTCATTTCAAGAAATCGTAATATCATCAAATAGGAGTGTCAACAATTTCACAAGAAAGACTGAGTGTAAAATCATAGGTTCAAAGTAGTGACAATATCAGTAAAATAGCCCCCAATGGGTTAAAGCAGATCGGCACTAGGCCCCAAACATGGCTTACATCCCAAATATTGCACAATTCTTCAGAACATAATTAACATAAGGTTTTGAGTAAATACGCAACTGATTAGTTGCCGCGGGGAGGACCTAGTCCAATCCAAAAGTCAGTAAGCGCCACATACTCGTCATCTGACATGTGCGCCATTCTAAAAACAGTAAGAAATACGAAATTCGGGGTTTCATATCCTCAGGACAAGATTTATAGCCATTACTTACCTCTACCGGGCCACAACACTAGTCTGCTATGCTCACGCCCCTCAAATTGGCTCCCGATTGCTCCGAATCTAGCCAAAACCAGTTCAACATCATTAATATATACTGAAGGAACATAACCCAATCGAAAATTATATACAAGAATCTCGAAATACGGCCAAACCCGAGCCCCGAGCCCTGGGCCCACACCTCAAAATTCGATAAAATTTACATCATAGAACCCTTATCCTCCCACGAGACCGTACATACCAAGAACATCAAAATCGGACCACAATTGCCCATTATAATTGCCCAAAGAAATTCCCAACTCCTTCCTCCCATTTTCCAACTTTTCCTACTTCAATCCTCCAAATACAAGCCTAATCCGAATTAAAATAACAATGAAACGATGATAATAACCCGAGAACATACCTTCACTGAAGAATCACAAATCCCCTCTCCAATTTGCCTTCAAAAGAGCTCCTCCCGCATGCAAAAATGGTGAAATAAAATGAATTTCACGGAGGCCCTTTATACACTGTTCTGCCAGTCATTTCCGCACCAGCGGACATTAAGTCGCACCTGCGGTCCCAGATGCGCTCCTGCGGAATTTCACTTACCCGACCAAATTCCGCACATGCGGCCAATCTTCCGCTCATGCGGCTTCGCAGGTGCGGCCAAAACATCGCACCTGTGGAAAAAAATCCCCAGCCTAGACTTTTCGCACCTGCGCTCCTCCCATCCCGCCTGCGACATCGCACATGCGGCTTCCCGACCACAGGTGCGGTCAACACCAGAACTTTCACACCAGCAGCTATTGCTGCAAATTCCCAAGTCCAAAAACCCTGCCAACCATCCGAAATCAATCCCGAGCCCCTCGGGGCCCCAACAAAACATACCAACACACCCCATAGCACTATTCCAACTTAGTCGAGCCTTCGAAACACTAAAAACAACACGAAAACACCAAATTTACATCAAATTCAAGCCTATGAACTTTGAAACTTCCAAATTTCGCAACTACGCCGAACCCAACCAAAACACCTCCGATTGACCTGAAATTTTGCAGACATATCCAAGATGACATTACGAACCTGTTCCAACTTCCGTAATTCCATTCTGACCTCGATAGCCTATTTTCCACTGCCGACCGGAAATCACCAAAAACTATCTTTCGCCAATTCAAGCATAATTCTACACCGGACATCACAAAAATATTCTGAACTCACTCCTACGTCCCAAATCACCTAACGAAGCTATCCGAGCCATAAATCCGCATTCTGAGGTTGTTCACCAATAAGTCAACTCTCGGTTGACTTTCTCAACTATTATGCTACGTTGAGAGACTAATTGCCTCAATGCTCACCATGACAACTATGAACCCGAACCAACCGACCCAACACACATAAATGAAGTTGAACCACATAAAATGAAGCAGAAACTGGGGAAACGGGGCTAAATTCTCGGAACAACCGGTCGGGTCGTTACAAAGGGGTAAGTGTTTTACTGAACTGGGGGTCCGGTATAAAATTAGAATTTTAACAGTCCTCAAACAAAAATGCGGTCAGGAATGTTATCGCATTCCTGCTATGCGGTCCGCATTCCTGTCGCATAAATGGCCCTCAAAAGGGCCAAAAAGAAAACTAGACTGCCCAGGTATGCGACCATTATGCGGTCCGCATACCTGTTATGCGATCGCATAGTGCGTCGCATAACTCCCTACGCAAAATCAAGGTGCAAGAATGCGACAACTATGCGGCTCGCATTCGTGAAATGCGATCGCACTCGTGAAATGCAATCGCATTCTAGGCTGCATAGTTATCCTTAAAATGGACAGCAAACTGTCCAAGTATGCGACCACTATGCCATCCGCATACCTGATCTGCGATCGCATAGTGGACCGCAGACCTGCGCAAATCTGGAAAATTATATCTTTTAAGTCTCTGGGTACTTTTTACTCAAAAAAGGTCCGTTTTAAGAATTTCTACGGTTATAACAACACGGGGACCTATTTGGGCATTATTTTTTTAGCCATAAAATTTTACGGGTCTTTACAATTTTATTAAAATATCCATTTAAAAATACATATATTTTCTCAACCTATAATTTTCCTAACCTCATATAAAGAGTAAAAATTCTCATACGCTTAATTCTTAAAATGGTAAAAAGATAACGTTCTTTTCTTGTGAGAAAATAATTTCTATCTTGAATGGTAGGGGGATCAACTGCGGAGCATCTGCGGCGGGAACCTGATCCTGAATGGTAGGGGGATCAACTGGTACTGCCCTGGCTGCTGCACAGGCTAGCCCCTACCTCTACCACGACCTCGATCGCGGCCTCAATCTCTCGCTGGTCTAGCTGGTGGCTGATCACCCTGATCGGTAGGGCGAGTCCTCACCATCTGTGAGAGAAGGAAACAACAGAAGTTTAGATTTCCAGAATCAACAAAATGGCACGACAGATTTCAAGTAAAATAAGATTGTTCCTACGGGTTCCGCAGCCTCCCGAAGATAAGTACAGACGTCTCCGTACTGATCCACAAGACTCTACTAAACCTGCTCATCACCATTGAGTCCTATCTAACCTAGGCTCTGATACCAACTTGTCACGACCCCAAATCCTAAATCAGCCGTGATGGCACCTATCGTGGAACTAGGCTAGCCAACAATCACATATTTACAATTTTTCTCCAAAATCCCAACTCATTTTCAACATTTCATAAACGTAAATAAATTACTGAATCTATTAAGAAAAACAAACAGTTAAAAGTCTAAAACTACTCCCAAGACCCGGAGTTAACATGTCATGAGCATCTAAGGAATATACCAAAAAGTCTACTATTATAATACAAAACCTCGGGACGAATAACTAGGTACAACATAAGAAGGGAAAACAGAGATGCTGCTGACGCTGAACAACTACCTCTATGTCCCGAACTCCGATTCCGCACGGAATAGATGGTTAACGCTCGGTATCATTACCTGTATCTACACACAGAGGTGCCGGTAGTAATGTTAGTACGCCAACTCAGTATTAATGGAAAAAAATCAAGTCTAAGCAGTAAGAAACACATAAAATCAAATCACTAGTTCACAATATGCACAGCCTTTCTTTCCAAAAGTATATATATATATATATATATATATATATATATGTATGAAATCAACATGCCTTAAAAGCCAACTTCAGTAAAATCCTTTCAAAAATGTGCTTTCCAACAATTTCAGAAATAAAAATACCTGAAGAATTTAGTGTAAAATGAAATAGGTCATAAATAGCCCCTCGGGAAAAAACATGAATCACAAATCGCTCCTCGGGCAGAACATCACTCAGCATATCTCACAGTCACTCAGCATTAGCCCCTCGGGCAACCTCACTCTCACTCATGCCTCCCAATCACTCATCACTCGGCACTCGCACTCAGTAGGCTAGACTCCCCAAACTCTCCGCCCTGTGACTCAGGGCATCGGCCACTACATTGGCCTTCCCCGGATGATATAGAATAGTGAGGTCATAATCCTTGAGAAGCTCCAACCACCTCCTCTGACTCAAATTAAGATCCTTCTGCCTAAGAAGATGTTGCAAACTACGGTGATCAGCGAAAATCTCACAATGCTCTCCATACAAATAATGATGCCAAATCTTGAATGCGTGGACAATAGCTGCTAGCTCAGGATCGTGCACTAGATAATTCTTCTCATGCACCTTCAACTGTCTGGACGCATAGGTAATCACCCTACCGTCCTGCATCAAAACTGCTCCAAGGCCAACTCTCGAGGCGTCACAGTAAACTGTATAAGAACCTGAACCCGAAGGCAAAATTAATACCGGAGTTGTAGTCAAAGATGACTTGAGCTTCTGGAAGCTCACCTCACACTCTTCAGTCCACCTGAACTGAGCACCCTTCTAGGTCAGTCTGGTCATAGGTGCTGCAATAGATGAAAATCCCTCTACGAAATGGCGATAGTACCCTGCCAAACCAAGGAAGTTGCGAATCTCGGTAGCTGATGACGGTCTAGGCCAGCTCTGCACCGCCTCTATCTTCTTCGGATCAACTTGAATACCCTCACTGGACACCACGTGCCCAGAGAACGCTACTGAATCAAGCCAGAACTCACACTTCGAAAATTTTGCATACAACCTCTTCTCCCTCAGGGTCTGAAGCACAACTCTTAGATGATGCTCATGATCCTCCCAAGATCGGGAATACACCAAGATATCGTCAATAAACACGATGACGAAATAATCTAGATAAGGCCGGAATACACTGTGCATAAAGTGCATAAAGGCTACTAGGGCATTGGTCAGCCCGAAAGACATAACCAGAAACTCATAATGACCATATATAGTCCTGAAAGCAGTCTTCAGAATGTCTGGCCCCCGAATCTTCAACTGATGATAGCCGGAACGCAAGTCAATCTTGGAAAATACCCTGGAACCCTGCAAATAATCAAACAAGTCATCTATAAGAGGCAAGGGATACCGGTTCATCACCGTAACCCTGTTCAGCTACGGATAATCAATACACATACGATAGAATCATCCTTCTTCTTTACAAACAACACCGGTCCCCAAGGTGACACACTAGGCCGAATAAACCCCTTATCTAGGAGTTCCTTAAGCTGCTCTTTTAATTCCTTTAGCTCCACTAGTGCCATACGATAAGGTGGAAAAAGAAATAGGCTGGGTGCCTAGCACCAAGTCAATACCAAAATCAATTTCCCTGTCAGGTGGCATGCCTGGCAGGTCTGCAGGAAACACGTCCAGAAAGTCACGAACCAAAGGAACCGAATCAATAGCGGGTGTCTCACCACTGACATCCCTCACAAAAGATATTTAAGATAAACACCGCTTCTCAACCATGTGCTGGGCCTTCAGGTAGGAAATCACCCTGCTAGGCACATACTCAGAAGAACATCTCCACTCAACCCTCGGACATCCTAGCATAGCTAAGGTCACAGTCTTAGCGTGACAATCAAGACCAGCATGACACGGAGATAACCAATCCATGCCCAATATCACATCAAAATTGACCATGCTGAGTAACAGTAGGTTTACTCGGGTCTCCAGACCCCCAATAGATATCACACATGACCGATACACATGGTCCACAACAATAGTAACGCCCACCGGAGTCGACACATGAACAGATGTTACTAAAGACTCACGGGGCATATCCAGAAAATGGGAAAAATATGATGAAACATAGGAATATGTAGAACCAGGGTCAAATAAAGCCAAAGAATCTGGGCGACAGACTGAGACAATATATGCGATCACTTCATCGTATGCCATAGCATCTAGTCTGGCTAGAAAAGCACATACGGGCCTGACCTCCACCTGCTCGACCTTCCCCTCTAGGGCGGCCTCTAGCTGACTAACTACCACCCCTGGCTGTCTGGGCGGGTGGTGAAGTAACTGGAGCTGAAGTCGAGGGCTGTCCCCTCTACTGATAAGAACCACCAGAACGACGGGGACACTGCCTCCACATGTGCCCAAACTCTCCGCACTCAAAACAACTCCCTAGAGCTGGAGGCGAGGGCTGATAGAAACCCCTGGCACCAGAATGGCCACTAGAAGAATCATGCATAGAGGAACTCTGAACTGGTGGTGCTCGAGCTACACTCTAGGCTGGGAGGGCGCCGAATGAAGAACGTCCTGGCTGAGAACCTTGGGGTCCATGCCCAAAAGATGCACCACTATAAGCTGGGCGGACTGACTGAGGAGGCCTGAATGAACGACCTCTACCATGATGAAACTTCCCCTGGAAGGAGCACCACTAGAACAATCCGATACACAAGGCCTCTTGGCCTCCATCTCCTCCCGCTCCTGGCGGCGATATCAAAAACTTGCTCGGAGGTAGCATCTGATACTCTCTCCCGAGTCATAAAAAGGATGAGTTGATAAGTGAGGCCATCCACGAACCTCTTAATCCTCTCCCTGTCAGTAGGGACCAACTCGGTGGCATGATGAGCCAACTTAGAAAATCGCATCTCATACTGCATCACTGATAGCTCCCCCTGACGGAGCTGCTCAAAATACCGATGTTGCTCCTCCCTATGAGACTGGGGTACATACTTCACCAAGAAGATAGTGGAGAACTGCTGCTAGGTGAGGGGTGCTGAACCAACAGGCCTACGCCTCTCAAAAGACTCCCACAAAGTGAAAGCAGCACCAGAAAACTGAAAAGTAGCAAACAAGACCTCACTGGTCTCCAGAATCCCAGCATCGGGCAGCATCCTCTGACACTTATCCAGAAAACCCTGGGCATCCTCGCCCTAAGCACCACTATGTTTCGAAGGTTGTAGTCTACTAAACCTCTCCAATCTATGTTGCTCATCCTCTGGCATAGCCGGAACCACGAAGTCCTGAACTGGAGCAACCGACTGGGCTTCAACTGCCCCCGGTGTCTAAAGGCCCTGAGTAACCTGCTCAGATGTCCGGCCTGAGAAGTAGCGGCAAATGCCTGAGCCAAGGTGTCCTGAAGACCCGGAATAACAATAGGCACTGCGGGTGATTGAGCTTGTCCCGCTAGAGCATCTGCAGCGGGAACCTGATCCTAAATGGTAGGGGGATCAACTGGTACTGCCCTGGTTGCTGCACAGGCTAGCCCCTACCTCTACCACGGCCTCGACCGCATCCTCGACCTCTCGCTGGTCTAGCTGGTGGCTGATCACCCTGATCGGTAGCGCGAGTCCTCACCATCTGTGAGAGAAGGAAATAACAGAAGTTTAGATTTCCAGAATCAACAAAATGGCACGACAGAATTCAAGAAAAATGAGATTGTTCCTACGGGTTCCGCAGCCTCTCGAAGATAAGTACAGACGTCTCTGTACCGATCCGCAAGACTCTACTAAACCTACTCATCACTGTTGAGTCCTATGTAACCTAGGCTCTAATACCAACTTGTCACAACCCCAAATCCTAAACCGGCCATGATGGCGCCTATCGTGGAACTAGGCTAACCAACAATCACATATTTACAGTTTTTCTAAAAAATCCCAACTCATTTTCAACATTTCTTAAACGTAAATAAATTACTGAATCTATTAAGAAAAACAAACAGTTAAACAGTCTAAAACTACTCCCAAGACCCGGAGTCAACATGTCATGAGCATCTAAGGAATATACCAAAAAGTCTACTATTATAATACAAAACCTCGGGACGAATAACTAGGTACAACATAAGAAGGGAAAACATAGATGCTGCGGACGCTGAATAGCTATCTCTATGTCCCGATCTCCGGCTCCGCACGGAATAGATGGCTAACGCTTGGTATCATCACCTGTATCTGCACATAGGGGTGCAGGAAGTAATGTTAGTACGCCAACTCAGTAGTAATGGAAATAAATCAAGTCTAAGCAATAAGAAACACATAAAATTAGATCACCAGTTCACAATATGCACAGCCTTTCTTTCCAACAGTATATATATATATATATATATATATATATATGTGTGTGTGTGTGTGTGTGTGTGTGTGTGTGAGTGAAATCAACATGCCTTAAAATCCAACTTCAGTAAAATCCTTTGAAAAATGTGTTTTCCAACAATTTTATAAATAAAAATACCTGAAGAATTTAGTGTAAAATGAAATAAGTCATAAATAGCCCCTCGGTCATAAACATGAATCATAAATCTCCCCTCGGGCAGAACATCACTCAGCATACCTCACAGTCACTCAGCATCAGCCCCTTGGGCAACCTCACTGTCACTCGTGCCTCCTAATCACTCGTCACTCGGCACTCGGCACTCGGCACTCGCACTCAGTAGGTACCTGCGCTCACTGGGGTGTGTACAGACTCCGGAAGGGCTCCTTCAGCCCAAGCGTTAATATCAATCCACCTCGTGGCATATCATATCCTCACAATCCGGCCCTCGACCTCACTCAGTCAGAAACTCTCAAAAGACCCTCGGGCGTATAAGTAAAATGAGGTACTCGACCCAAAACATCATTTTATATCTCAAAATAGTGTAAATAAGGTTGAGTTTCGAAATCTGTTAAACATAACATGACTGAGTGTAAATGTTAAGCCAACACAGTGAGGAAAATAGTAGTAAACAGGAAATCCTCCAAGGGGTCTAAACAAGTTGGCACGAGGCTCCAAATATGGCTTATAGCCCAAATATAGCAATAGTTTTAGAACACAATTTAACATATGATTTACAGTAAAATACGCAACTCAATAGTTGTCGCGGAGAGGACCAAGTCCAATCCAAAAATCAGTGCACGCCACATACTCGTCATCCGACATGTGTGCCATTCTAAAAATAGTGATAAATACGAAGTCCGGGGTTTCATACCCTCAAGATAAGATTTATAGTCATTATTTACCTCTACCGGGCAACAATACTAATCTGCGATGCTCTTGCCCCTCAAATCAGCTCCCGATTGCTCCGAATCTAACCAAAACCAGATAAACATCATCAATATACGCTAAAGGAACAAAACCCGATCGAAAGCTATCAATTTTAAGCATAATTCCCGAAATTGGCCCAACCCGAGACCCAGGCCCACGTCTCGAAATTCGATAAAAATCGTGTCACAAGAATCCTTATCCCTTCCCGATCTACACATACAAAATGCGCCTAAATCCGACCACGAACAACTCCTAAATTCTTTAATTACAAGTCTCAATCTCCCAAGCCCTAAATCCCCAATTTATGCCATTTAATCCCCATATTCCAAGCCTAATCCGTCACAAAATAACATAGAATCGAGTTTATAGTCCGGAAAAACATACCTCCACTGAAGACTCTCCAATCCCTCCTTCAAATTTCTCCCAAATTAGCTCAACCCGGATGCAAGAACGAAAGAAATGCCAAAATCTTGCGGAGGCACCTATTTATACCTCTTGCCTAGTTAATCCGCACCTGCGGCCCATTCTTCACACCTTCAGTCTGAACCCGAACCAACCGACCCAACACAACATAAATAGGCTAAGCAACATATGATAAAGAAGAAACGGGTAAACGGGGCTAATCTCACGGACCGGCCGGGTCATTACACATTATATGATAAACATTAACATCTTTATCAAATACTTCAATAGGGAACTAGATACATACTTAGACATGCTTGAATATCACTTTATAAGAATGAATAACATAGAAATACTCACTGCTAAGAGTAGAACCACTTATGGAATATCATTACGTTTACATATCGTTACGTGGATCATGCCAAAAGAAAGAAGGATTAGCCTTAACACACCTGAGCCGCTTCTCTTAACAATTCCCCTAACACCGTTGATTGCGATAACGCGTAACGGCAAGATCGGAGTAGGAAAAAACCCATATGATATTCTTGAGAAAGATTACATTGAACTCTCTTAAAATTTCAAGATCCCATGTTGCTTTAAATTATTGAAGATCCTATCTTGCATAAGACTTACGTTTGAGACAAATGTTCGTAACATACAAACATTCACGTTTTTGAATGCACATAGAAATGGAATTGAGACTTTATTGAATTGGAGAAATATTCTAAGTCTTCTTTCTAAAGAACGTTACCATTGTCATATAATTTGTGAATTTAGAGCTTTTTATGTCTTAACCAAAAATTCCTTTCAAAGTGACACCAAGCAAGGTTATTTAAGAGTCACTTAAAGACTCTTATACTACTGCCACGTTTTGGGAGGATATACTTATCCAATAATGATAATTAATTAGCTAATCTTTCATAAAGAAAATCAATAATTAACCCACTATTCACATAATTAAGAATTATCTCAAATTACAAAAAATACTACTTACTTTCACTTTATGTACCCTACTATCATTGGTCATGTGGTACCATGTAAAATAAATACATACACTATTATTTTATTAAAATATCCATGTAAAAATAGATATATTTTCTCAACTTATAATTTTTCTAACCTCATATAAAGAGTAAAAATTTTCATACGCTTAATTCTTAAAATGGTAAAAAGATAACCTTCTTTTCTTATGAGAAAATAATTTCTATATTTACAATAAAGAAATATCATAAACTTTCTTATATTATGTGTATAATTTAAAGCATTTTCGAAAGTAGTAATATTAATAACTATATAAAATCATACTTTTTAAATATTTTTCTACAATAAATATTCCACTCAAAATAAATACCATATCAAAATATATCTAACGGTATCAATATTGTTAAACTTATGGAGTCTTATAGTTACAAATCCTCTATAATCTCATGAATGGTCTTAATCTCTTCTAGCTCATATGGATTACTACGACTAATTCTAATATTAAAGTACGGGATGCAATAGCCTTCCTCAACCATGAAATGATATTTCTCCTAATTGAGTAACAAATTAGTTTCCTCACATCAAACCAACACTTTATCTAAATTTTCAAGACAATCATCAAAAGAATCTACAACCACCAAAAAGTCATCCATGAAGATCTCAAGGTAGTCTTCCACCATGTCCGTGAAAATAGCCATCATACACCATTGAAAATTCGTTGGTGCATTGCACAAACCAAAAGGAATCCATTTGAAATCAAAAGTACCATATGGACGTGTAAAAGTGATTTTCTCTTGATCTTCCAAAGCAATAAGAATTTGGTTGTAGCCCGAGTACCCATCAAGAAAATAATAGAAAGCACGGTTGGCTACTCTATTACCCATTTGATCCATGAAAGGAAGAGGAAAGTGATCATTCCTTGTGACTTTGTTAAGCTTACCATAATCCATAAAAACTCTCCAACCGGTGATCGTTCTTGTAGGAATCAACTCATTATTATCATTCGTAACAACTGGCATGCCTCTCTTCTTTGGGACACATTGAATCGGAGAGGTCCATGAATTATCAAAAATGGGGTAGACAAACCCGGCATCCAACCACTTTAAAATCTCTTTTTTGACTACATCTTGCATAGCTTCATCAAGTCTTATTTGATGATCAATAGACGGCTTGGAACCATCCTCCAATTTGATCTCATGCATGCAAAATGCGGGGCTTATACCCTGAATGTCAGCCAAAGTCCACGCAATAGCTTTCTTCCTCTTTTGCAACACTGCCAATTTGGAATCAACATGCACATTAGTTAAAAAAAGAGGAAAGAATAACCGGTAAAGTATAACAAGGGCTAATAAATTCATGTGATTTTTCACCTACTAAATACACCTACAAATTTGCTAAATAATTAATTTTTTTAGGTTTCTGTTGAATTTCAGTGTCTATTTGTTAATTACTTATGATCATAATTCATCCTTTAAAATCAATGAAATATAATATAATAAAAAAAACATTTATTATTTGGCACAATCAAGTTTTGATAATTGGTTGCATAATTTAGTCCTTTTACTAAGAAAATTATAAAATTTGTTCTTTAAATAATTATGGGTATTAAACTAAATGATTTTACTTTTAATTAACTCATCAATTAATTTATAATTAGATAAAACTAAGTTAAAGTTAGTTACTACTTTTNTTAATTTATAATTAGACAAAAACTAAGTTAGAATTAATCACTACATTTTTTTTAATAAGTGTTAGAGTTAAAATAGGTTTAAAATCGGACCTGGGCCAAATTACCCAGGCCCAAAATCCCTTCTCCTTAACACCAAATCCGGACCAGCCCAAATCCCCTACCCGGCCTGCCCCAGCTTAACCAAAACGACGCCGTTTAAGCCAAGTTCAACCCCAGCCATTAATCTATCCTTGATCCAATGGCTGGGAACTAACCACCCTTTTAGTATTTAATTGCTCGAACCCCACCCCATACCCTCATTCATCTGAAACCCAACCCCATACTTAAACCCTAGCCGCCCCCATTTCCTTCATCTCTTTCGAACTCTAACACCTAAACACAAGCCGCCCCAGAATCCCACCGTCGTCCGGCCACCCGACCTTCTCCAATCACCCCCAAACTTTCACCCTGTGATCCTCTCCTCCCCATTAACCCCATCCCACCATCAGCTTCCCTTAAAAACCACTCGAATTCCTCCGATTTCAGATCTAAGAAAGGCAAAAAACATAGTTTCCTGTTACCAAGCCGATCCGAAACAATTAATGGATCAAAGCCACATGAGTCAACAACTCTTGATGAGAGTTGTTGATTCATGTGGGTTTGGATCATTTCCAAACCCTGCCGGAGTTTGTTAGTACCCCATTGGTACCCCTTCCCCCTTGTATTTTTTTTTTCTTTTTTCTGATATTGCTTCACTTTTAGAAAGAAAATGAAAACGCATGCCTCACTGTTTAACACATGTTTGTAGCATTTTGTTTGTTCTTGACTTAGTTTAGATCTGCAAATGCATTCATGCTATGTTTAGCCGATTAGCTTGAAATCTTTGATTCGAGTTTAGTTTTGTTGAATATCCTCTCTTCTTGGTCGTTTTAGTTCTAAATATGCATGCGTACCTAATCTATACCTTATTGTCCAAATTGTTCACTGGTTGGGGACTATTGCTTCCTCCCAGACTGTTTCCCCCCTCCTTCTTTCCCCATTTTTCCTCGACTATTAAGTTTCTCGCTTTAAAGATTGAGTACTAATCTGATTTTAGAAGTCCATGGGCCTTTTTGTTTAATTAACATAATGTTCGTTTTTAGTTGAAAATTGTTAGTTTTGTTCGATAGGCAAGCCTATATTAATTATACCTTCTGTTTGTTTACTTACTTGTGGTTTCGACTTTAGTTTCAATCGATCAAATAATGGTCTAATTATACGATTATACACAACTAATTAACTATATATTTGAACTAAATAACAGTGAATTGACCTAAGTCTAAAAAGCTTAAAGTAATTAATTAATCTAAAATCAATTAACCTTTGATAAAACAATGAAGGTTTAGCTATCAGTTGATTAGATTAGATTGAAGTTTGTTTGTTGACTAATAGTTAACATAGCATAAGACTCACTTAAAACCCAAGAATTGATTTAACTTAGTCGACTCCTTCAAACAAGATGAACTAGTTAACTTAACCAAACTTCTTTTAATTATCCTAAGCCTAAAGACCTAATTTAATTAACCTAAGCCTAATAGCCTCTTAAGCAATTAACTAAATCTTAAAATCTGTCTAAAAAAAAGGGGGTTTAGTTTAAGATTAATTAACTAAAACAAATTAGTTAAACTAGGCTTAATAGTTAGTCAAATTTCTGATTTTTAGTAATTGAGTGGGATTAACCAAACCAAATATGTTAACTTTGGTTAGGGAATTAAGCTGATTGACTTACATTAATTAACAAGCTAAACCTAGTTGACTAATGGGGACTTAATCAATTAACCTTTAATTAGTTAACCTAACCCTAGTCAAGAATAACCCCTAGTTAACTGAAATGGGTTAATTAGTCTTTCAACTAACCAAAGTTTAAATAATAACCCAAGAGAGTAACCCTGATTACCCAATGGTAAATTCAGGGAATCCAAGGGTTACAACAGGTAATAAATATCAGGAAGTCAGATACTTTAGGGATAGAAGGGGAATTTCAAGGGGCTGGAATGTTCTGGAAGATACAGCTGTCCCAAAAGGATAGGGTTGACAGTTGTACCTGTACCCTTTTCAGCTCATTAAGGATAGGGAATATGCTAAGCATATCCCATCCCAACTGTCCTTATATATACACACACTTTTTACCAAATGAGGAGGATTTTTCAGACCCTTCTTTTGAACTTTTTGGACTGAAAAATACAAATCTTGACTAACTAAAAGACTTAAAAAGAAAAAACAGAAAGGAAAAGGATTGGCAGTAGGAGGGGAAACAATCTGAACTTAAGTTGGTTTTCTTTCCTAAAAGGATTTGGTTTTGTTTGCTGCTTTGGTCCAATCATTTTGGTATTCCTGCTGGATCTTTTTTTTCTGGAAATTTTCTTCCAAACATTCATACCCAAGATTCCTGGGTGTATTCTTGCTGGACTGTTTTGTCTTCTCTGGGATTGCTGTTTATTGCTGTTGGGTTTCTCTTCCTTTTTTCTGCTGATTTCTATCTGCCTGACCTTTATTTGGTCAGGACTTTCTATTGTTATCCTACTCTTAAAGGTATGTAAAACTGAGTTTCCCTTTATATATGAAATCTGAAGATCTGAAATCTGTCGTCTTTCCCCATGAATCTGCATTTTTATTTGCTTAAGACTCATTTCTGTATAAACTTATGAGTAACACATTATGTTTTGTCTAGATTCCAATCTCTGAATTTTACATAAGTTTGCTTTATCTTAAAACTGCCTGTGTATGTCTGTACAATCAATGTTTATGTTGAAAAAATAGCATCAAAGGTAATGAACTTAACCTCTCATGGTTCAGTTCATCCTACAAAGATGCTGAAATACTGGTTTATTCCAGATTTTAGATATCTAGATAATGTTATGAAACAGCACTAGGGTAGATGAATTTGACCCTCCATAATGGTCAAATTCACCCCATATCAGGTGCTTAAACAATAGTTTAGTTGCTGAAAGTCACCCTCTTAAGGGTATAAAATAGGTGATCAAAAAGGGCTTTGGAATAAGGAATCTGGACTCTTTAAATGTCCAGATTCATTCTCTAAAAATGCCTAAATTATCAAAGTCCCTATATAGTTTGGAATTATGTTAGCATCAGCACTAGGGTAGATGAATTTGATTTGTTGATAATCAAACTCACCCCATGATAAGTGCACAAATGTTAGTATATTGGCTAAAGTTTACCCTTCGAAAGGGGCATAAAGTAGGTAGTTTAGAAGGCCATTAGAGTGAGAATCTGAACCCTTGGATGGTCAGATTCATCCTCTAAAAATGCCTAGATAAGCATAGTTCCTATAGAGTTTAGTATTATGTTAGTTTTAGCACTTGGGTAGATGGATTTGACTCTTTAATAGTCAAATTCACCCCTAGGTCGTGCCTAAACAGTAGCCTAGGGTGCTGAAAATTACCCTTTACGGATATAAAAATGGATAATCAAAGGCTCCTTAGAGGAAAGAATCTGAATCCTTTATTAGGATCAGATTTATCCTCTTAAAATGCCTACATAACCAAGTCAAGGAATTAACATGGACTAAAGGTCCAGAGTACGAAAATGACATTCCGGAGTTGAGTTGATCCTTTTATGATCATACTCACTGAGAAAGCGCATAAATAATCTGCCAGATAGTATGGTTTAAACACGCGCAATATCAGGATTAAAACTGACCTCTTCATGGTCAGTTTGGTTTTTGGTAATTGCACAACACCCAAATTATATTCTGCAGATTACAAAGAGAAGGCTCGAACATAATGCTTCCAATTAGTTAGAATCTTATTTTCAGTTTTCTTTCATGCCGGAAAGTGTATAGTGGCAGTCAAGTTACAATCCCCCTGTATTTCTTTAGTTTTCATTGTGATGTAATTTAAGACTGGATTGTATGCTTAATTTTAGTTTTATTCATGTTCCCGAAATCTCGCGTTTACATTTTGTTTGTTCTGCAATGATATTAGACAGAAGAATGTATGAAAAATCTGTATAAACACCCCGTTTGGATTTTGGAAAAAATGGTAATTTCAAATTCAGCAGAGTTTCAACATGAATAGAATCAGTAGATCATCTTCAGCTTATCTGGTGTCTCATAAATTTGCAAGAAATCAATGTATACATATGCGTGAACTCTAATACTTTAGATGCATGAGATTAGTTTGTTCAGAATTGGTAAGGATTGCTGTTTCAAAACTAATAAAAACGCCTATGGTATGGTCTGTGTTAGAAATNTTAGTTCGAAATTTTGATAAAAAATCAAATATTATACCAAAGCTACCTAACCAACACTCGGGAGCGAAAACTCATGTCCCCGTCTTCAACTTCAAATTATAATAAAATCACATGTTGTAATTACGGGTGCATTTCATGTGGCGTAATTATAATGTGTCTAAAAAATAACAACTGCACACCATCGTGACTTGTTTTCAAGATAAGTCCATAAATATTAAAAGCGGCTGAAAAGTGAAAAAGGCTAAAAGCAGAATTGGCAAAAATATGTAAATAACCAGACAATTTAGGCCAAATATTAATAGTTAAGCGACCGTGCTAAAACCACGGAACTCGGGAATGCCTAACACCTTCTCCCGGGTTAACAGAATTCCTTACTCATATTTCTGGTCGCAGACAAATTAAAACAGAGTCAAATTTTCTCGGTTTGGGATTTCAATAAATAGATGGTGTCCTGGAACACCGTAAAAAATTCGGGTGGCGACTCTGAAAACTAAAATAAATCCCAAATCTGAATAATGTCACTTTAATTGGAAAAACTCCTTCTTTACCCTTATCCCACCTTACGGTAGTGGAAAAAGGAGGTGTGATAGCTCTGGCGACTCTGCTGGGGATGTCGAACCCAGAATCTCTGGTTTCGCGTTCAAGAATTCGATCTTAGAGTAGATGTTATATTTGGCTTTATTATCTAATTTATATGTTTTAACCTAATGTTCTAAATGCTGCTTCTACCGCTTTGATATTATCTGAACTGTATGTAAAATGTGTCGAAAACCCTCTTCTCTCTGAGTCTTCTAAATCATCTAGGAAGTGTGCACTTCGTGTGACTTCTTTTCTGTTAGAGTCATATCCAAATTTTAGAACGAGGTTCGGATAAGTTGCAAAGCCGGCGAAGCTTCTGTATTCCCGGTACGCTGCCCCAACCTCGGCTCGAGCTGTCCGCTCGGGTAAGCCTGGTCTAGAACAAAACCCCAGATTTAAACCTAGAATAACAAAACCTCATGCCGGATCCCTAGTAGGAACGCTTATTTGCATCATGTGCATTTGACTTAGGGGACTCAACACAGGGGTTGGGTCCGTCTAGGACAGGTGGACCTGAAATAAAAGACTATCCTGATGCATCTTATTTGCTACGTATGCATTTATTTGTCACAGCTTGTGTATCGACCAGCTAAACAAAAAGGGGATGGGCAGAAAAACCAAGAGTGAGGTAGAAGAGAGAAGTTACCCTATTTTGTAAAATCCTCATGTTTATTCCGAAACGCTGCCAAAATTTCTAAAACAAATAAATAAAATATACAAAAACAAAATGAGTGGGTATACATTAATCAAGATTTTTCCCGAACTACGCTTTGTTTGATTCTCACTGGGTTGAGATACGTAGGCAACCCTCATCGGGTCCAATGCCGTTTTTCAAAATCAAACAAATATGGCCTTAAATAAAATCAGGTGACGCCATTATAGCCTAATCGCCCAATTGGGGCGCCGAAGGCCGTTTGGCAAGAATAGCCACCTACGTTTTCAAAATTTTGACCCAATTCGCGAACACTACTGTAAAAGGCCGTATTTGCAAAAGTGGTCCATTGTCTTTCAGCCTTTTGCCCAAAATGACACTTTTTCGAAAATTTTCTGTGGTCTTAATAAAAGAACGAATGTGCAGGATGAATACTGTTGAAAACATTCCTTTCAAAGCAGTCGAGAAAATCCCTCTGGGACTCCATATGTGGTGGAGCAACTTGAGGAAGACTAGTAAAAAGTCGGTTGTAAAAGCTTTAGGGGGACTTACCGGCCTTTTAAAGATCAAGCCGAGGTTGGACATCATCGAAACTCTAATACCGTTTTGGGATCCCGCCCACAATGTTTTCCACTTCTCAGACTTTGAATTAACACCCACGCTGGAGGAAATAGTGGGGTATGCTGGTCTCAATGACAAACTCAGAAGTCGGTACCCAGTGGCACCCAGGGCAGTGACTCCCCACAAGTTTCTGGATCTGTTGAACATTAGCCGGGACGTCCAAGATCCACACCTGTCCGAAGGCTTATGTACTTTCTACTTTCTTTACAGACGTTATGGAGATCCCCAGGGTTACGAGGCTAGCAACACTGGTCTGACTCACAAAGATCAGGCTAAATGGGAAGCCCGCCGGGGGTTAGCTTTTGTGGTAGCATTCCTGGGCACCTTGATATGCCCAAGAAGCGACGGATGCATAGACATCGGACTTGTGGGGATAGCATACTTCATGATGAAAAAGTCCAATGGCACATTGATACCCATGGTCTTAGCCGAGATATACCGTGCTCTAACAGTTTGCCAATCCGGGTGAAAATTCTTCGAGGGGTGCAACCTGCTCCTACAAATCTGGCTGACTGAACACCTCTGCCACCGACCAGGCTATATGAACTATGGTTTAACTAGTTTAAATTGCATCAAAGAACATAGCACTCGGGTAAAAGGCCACCAATTCCCATAGGGCACGGAATCCTGGCGCTCCTATTTGAGCTCACTAACCGCCAACCAAATCGAGTGGACGTTCGGATGGCTCCCTCTCGACGAGGCAATCAATATGTCGGCTGAGGTTTGCTATCTCCTATTAATGGTCTTGCGAAGCATTCAACCATATACCACGCAACGGGTTTTACGCCAGTTAGGGAGGTATCAGGGTGTTCCCCATGATGAGGATTTAAGCCAACAAGCCATTGAATTGTGCCCAAGAGCTGCATTCCCTGAAAGCAGGGTCCGCCAAATCTGGAATGAATGCCGGTTTTTAGAACCTCGAACTCGAGTGAGAGACTTATCAAAGGGGGAAGTGGAACCCGCTTACACCTCCTGGTACGGGGTAAGGGGCCGGGAACATCAAGAGCAAGAACGACCCGCAAAAAGACCCCATGTACAACAACTCACCGAGCAAACTCAAGAGCATTGGGCTTTGTTAGAAAAAGAGAACAGCTACCGAGCCACCATAAGCAAACTAGAGGCCCAGGTCAGGGCAATCAAGTTTGAAAATACTCTGCAAACTGCCTCAATCGAAGGAGAGAAAAATAGATTAGTTCAAGAAAATGAAGCCCTCCGTGCCCAGATACAGGATGAAAACAGTTGTCGAGAACCCAGAAAGAAGCAGGACCGACGAAAGGCTTATCAACGGTTTGCGGCATAAAGTATGTAGTTATGGGAATGAGTTAGACAAAGCCGAAGAAGAACTGGCAGAAGCTCGGGCAAGACTAACAAGGGGTGAAGAAGATAGAACAGGATTTATTCAGAAACTAAAAAAGAAGTATGACCAGGAACTCGTGGGTTTGAAAGAAAAGTTGGTCACCGTCGAGAATGAAAGGGACAAACAGGCAAAAGGGTTTAAAACAGAGAGGGAACAGTGATATGCCGTGATGGCTCGGTTAGAAAGAGAGTTGCAACAATGGCAAGACCAGAGTCACAAGGATGCCCAAACTCTAGAAGCAAGATCCCAACAAATCGGGCGCCTACTTCAAGAGAAAGGTATTATCAGGCGAAGGGTCCAAGAGATAGCTGACTACATCGTCATCAAATGTCAAGACTGCGAAGATATGACTCGATCTACTTTCTTCTCCGCCGTTATGATCTTTGTCCGTAAGATAATGGACGACCTTTACTGCCTCCGACAAGACATAGCACGCAGGCCCGTGGCAAGGCCGAATGATGCCCCACCGGTCCCTGGAGCAACGGAAGCACTAATGTATTCTTGATATTTTCGAGCCTGTACTTCACTTTTTCAGTCACAATGATGTTGAGTCACAATAGTCTTTATAGTTTTCGGAAAATGTGTGTCAAAGTCTGTTTTGCAAGCTCCGAGCTGTTAACTGTCTGTAATCAAAAGCGTTTATTTAATGAATGAAATTTTTCTCGGAATGAAGCTTTTAGAAAATGATATATGCATTTCGGGGTCTAGCCATATTGAACTACGCAATGGTCTGATTCACGCGGCGCCGTGATACGTAGGCAATCCACATAGGATTCGATCATACCCATAAGAAAATAGCGGAGGCAATAACCGAGGAAAGAAAAATAATAAACTGAGAGAAAAACAAACCAAGAGATAAGGCCGGGATGAAGTACACGGCTGTGGCAAAAACATATAGAAAAACACTAGGTGCACTGCATATCCCGTACGGGCAATTTGTCTATGTTTTAACAAACTAACATTTGCTGTTTAAACTCTTAAAGGTATTTTAAGGTGGTTGGTTTTGCGGTAACCTGGCTTCCCATCCTTACTTCACAAGATCAAAGGGAAGCATAGAAATGACTTCTGAAAGTCACCTGCCAATCGTCAACTCCACCGTGGAAGACCTAAACCCCGCCATTCCAACATCAGAGTCCGCAACTGCGGAAGAAAA
>ML387914.1:0-35308 GCA_005239525.1 Nicotiana knightiana | reverse complement strand
TTGTACCACATTGGTGAAAGACAACTACACTTGTGTGTATAAATATAGAATCACTTCTTAGAAGGAGTTGAAGATAATGAACCCTCGCGCCGTCGTCGTCGCTCGGCTCGGCTTCGACTTTGGCTTTGGCTTTGGCTTTGGATTTGGATTTGTCAAATGATCGATAAGATTATTTTTGGACAAAATTTATTTAATTAATTAGTTAAGAATTAATTAAATGTCAGTCAGTTCATTAACGGAATTGATTGAAATGTATAATCCAAATGCTGCCTTTCCCATCTGAACAGACACCTCTTCACATTACACTGCCTATAAATTCCGAGGCATGGCTTCCCTTTCACTCACTGAAAAAAAAATCTTGAATTTCCTTCTGAAAATATACTGCATTCTATTCGCAGTCTCTCTCTCAAAATCGTAAGTGTGATTTTTGCTCCGTTCTTTGAGTTCGTTGGTATCCTGCAACTAGTATTGCCACTGTTGCAGGAAGGTTTATTCCGTTTCATCCTGGGAGGATTTAATCCATTACCTTGGCAACTTGTGAGGAGGTTAAAATTCCTTAAGGACATACAAGGAAATTGTGGACTCGGAATATTTCATATCATCTACTGATTTTCTGTTTCTTCTAACAGTTTGTTTTAATACAGTATCGACAACACCCTTCAGATACGGGTTCGTTTCTTGTGGATTATGCTCATTAAATTGCTCAGCTCCATGTGGAGGAAGTGAGCCTTTTATGCCTCCAACACTTAGGGCCACCAGGTCAAGGCCAGAAAATAACATAGCTGCTTGGCCATCATCAACTTCTTCGCATGCAATTTTTCTGTTAACTGATGTACAGATGGGTGGCCTCAGGGAAGTTATGAAAACTTGCACTGTGAGAATCAATAGTCCCTGTTCCAGTGTTTTTCAATTAGTAACAAACCACGTAACATAAGATATTAATCATTTTTATAGTGGTTGTCAAGTCTTAAAAAGAAAAAAAGTTACTTATCATTTTCAATATTCTGTAACATGTTAAGAATCTTAGACACTGAATATAACTTTCAGAGAGATGAGGCCTTTCCTTTTGAGCACCTTACTTTGTCACAGAAAAAAGTAATAGGCCCATGCCTAGGCCTCCACCCTTTCCAAGGAGATGAAGTCCTGAAAACTTCTTGGTAAACATCCTGATCATTTCAGAATTTTACCTGGTGAAATTGGATAATGGGATTGTATTTAATTGCTATATGTTGGTATTATTATATTTGATAATGCAAAGTCAAAAAATTTTTTGTGGTCCCTTTTTTTTTTTCTTGCAGTTAATGTTGATAATTTTTCCAAGTGTCATGTTTGTGTAGAAGCAAAACATAACAAAAAGCGTAAATTGGTTCTCCTATTACACTTGTTGGTTGAATTCATTGATTCTCTTTGATAGCAATAAAGCTATAAACTATGAAAATACTCTTGAACTCCAATCCTATTATGCTATACTATATTCGACTAGCGAGCATAATTTTGTTGTGTTTTGCGCTTTTCAAATTTTAGTGTCGTTGCCGGGGATTGCAATCAATAGTGTTTGAAATAGCTCGTAGTGCTAATTCAGGAATTATGTTTTAGTTTTTTTTTCTTTTCTTTTTCCTTTTCTATTTTATTTTCTTCATTAGTTGACTTCTTTTCAAGATTTGTTTTGTAGTACCTAACAAGTTGGAGAAGATACTGTAGATATTGAACTCTAAATGCTGTGAAGATGAGTACAACGAGCCTAAGAAAACAGTTGAAGAGTTAGCAATTGAATATTATCAGCGGCCAACTATGTGTTTTAAATGCAGTGAAAATCATCTATGGGTTGACTATCAAGCATGTATGTATTCCTCCTATGGTTCGTATTTGAACAGTCTCACTCTATTTCTATTCGTATAGGTATGGGGATTCATATGTGTACAATCTTGACTCTGGTTGGGATGAAAACCCTTATTATAGCTGAATGAGAGCGGAGTGAGATAACCACCTTAAGGGGAGAATGGTATTTTAGAAGAGCTTGCGTATGAGCTCATAAATAAGGTGGAAGAAAGATTTACACAAGATGATGAATCCATAAACAACCTAACAATGCGAGTAAGTCAAATAATAAGTACACTTTCAGAAAGCTCATTGCATTGTGATGGTGAATATATGGAGGAGATACTATGCGAGAATGAGCCTGCTCAAAAGGATGAGCATCCACAGAGATAGCTTTCCACTGTTCACGAGGTCTCTGTTTCAACAGAGACGATTGAAAATAAGGTTGTGGTTGAGTGTGAAACAACGAAAGAAGAGTTTAACACCCCATCCACCTTTCCACATTTGCAACATGTAGTAGCAGAGAATGAGAAGCAAATGGTCTTGGACATACCAGTGGAATATTTACTTGACCTTTCTTCTTTGTTTTCTTATTCTAACCTTGGTCATCTGGATTTTATTTTTAGGGATTTACAGGGATATGTATGGATTGATCCTGTGAAAGAATGCAGGAACAAGTTAAGAATCATCATGAACAAGCAATTCACCGCTCAAGATGAGGACAAGAAAGAAAGAAAAGAGCAGGTCTTGTAGGTATCATTAGAAGAATTGGGCTTAATAGCTCCATAAAAAGTCTTAAGGAGTGAAAACGAGGAATGAATTTAGAATTAGGGACGGAGTTCATAAGTTCTCGGAAAAGAAGAAAATTCAAGGAAGTGTCATTTACCTTATGCCTTTTAATTGTGTGACATGGGGACATGCCACAACTTAAAGTGTGGGGTGGGAGATAATTATATGTTGTATGTATGTATGTATGTATGTATGTATGTATGTATGTATATTAGTTCTAGTTTTTTGTGTCAGTTTTTCTTCTTTTTTTTAGTAGTTAGAAAAAAACATAAATTTTAAAAAAGTTCGACTTTTCCCGACGATGGATATCATTCGACAGGTTTTTTTAGGGAGTAAACTCAAAAGAAAAAGACAAAAAAAATTTATTTTGTAGGTAGTGTATGAATTTTCCCTTGATTTTTCTTTGTGTCGCGGTTCTTTTTCAAGGGTTCTGTTTGATCGGGTCTAGGTAGTTTTTATTTTTGTTAGAAGTAGGAAACCTTGTTCTATGATTTGAATTGAAGCAATATCTCTTGACTTCATTATTCCTTGAGAATAGTGAGTGTTTTAGTTGTGACTCTTAGGCTCAGTTTTTGACTTTTGTATAAGTACTTTAAATTGTATGATCTTAACTTTGCTTAACTGCTTTGACTAGAGTGTCTTGATAGTCCAATCCTGAGTGAGTTATGTGTCATGTGTTGTGAGATTTTTGTGTCATTCTATGCATTGTATTTGATGTCTAAAACTTGCCCCGTGTGTTTGCAAAGCGAAGTAGTAGTTTTATTCAGTCTTGGAAGTGATATAGGCGTTTCTTTGTGAATCGGTTATATGTTAATGCCCACATAATTATTATGTATCTTAGTTAACCCATTAGAGCATGTACTCCTATTTTCTTTGACAACCCCATTACAAGCCTTACCTATTTGTTTGAAATGACCATTTTATTTGAACCTTGTACCTCTCATGAGCATTTGAATTGTTATGAACTATGTAAAACTTTAAGTGTGGGGTGGTTGGTTTGGCTTTTGAGTGGAACTAATGAAATAAGGAGAAAGGTGCATTGTTATTATAAAGTAAGAGCCATTTGAATTGAAAAAGAAAAAAAATAGTAGCATTGTTGTGCAAAATATTTTTTGATAAGTGGTAACTCTTGATGTAATTGTGCTTAAAGAAGAAGAGAGTTAATGCATATTGTTGACGGTAAGGTGAAGTATGGTTTGACATAAGTGTAAGTTTTGAATGTTAAAGTGTATGTATTAAAGTGCTTAGGGAGGTGTAGTCACTCTTATATCTAAATGTATCTTATCCATCCCGTAGCCTACATTACAACCAATTAAATTCCTACTTGATCCTTGACTGGATAAACTCAATTAGTAGAGTAGTACACTACGGGCAAGCCTATGGTGCATATTTTGTGGCATATGAATGTTGTTTCTGAGACTGAGTGAATTCTTTCTATCTTGAGTTCCTAATTGTTCTTAAATTTTATTCTGTGTGGAACTACTCATTATTGTTGTATGAGGGCACTTGATTCATGAACGAAAGGCAATGCTGTTGACCTCTGTGTTAGAGTAAGTGAGCGGCTTATAGTGGTGCTTTTGAGTCGAATCTTGAGGCTAGGATTTTACAGTATTGTGCTTAATTTGTTTTAAATATTCTTGGTGTAATGAGTTAGGAGAGTTTTTTAATAAGGTTGTGTCTATATGAACTGTAGTTTGATTGCTCGAGGACGAGCAATGGTTTAAGTGTGGGGATGCTGATGGTAGGCTATATCTTGTGTTTTAGTCGCTTATTACACTCCAATTTACTGCACTTTAATTGAGTTTGATCTTTAATTGCTAGTGTTGATTACTAATTGTGTTTTTTATGCCTTGTAGGAGTGATTCCAGGTGACGTAGATTTTATGGAATGAATTTGAGTGATTTGGAGCATTGAAGTCTGAGTAAAATCCCAAGGGATTAATTCGGGATCGCGTTCAGGGGTTGAGAACCACGTCAGGATAGCAAAAAAGCAAGAAAAATATGTACTCAAAGAATTCTCCACAGCCGCGACATGTGGGGTGCCGTGGCTGTTCATTTTGCTGTTGTTGTGAATATGTAAGATCTTTGATAAGTTCCACTACCATCTCACGTGGCGCGTCTCCCCATGCGGCACACTTGTGTATTTTTTTACAGAGTATTTTTCAAATTCGCGTAGGGAAAGGTGTTTTTGTCTGGGCCTGACCTTACTTGGTATAAATACATGAAAAATGTTATTTATAGACCTTTGACACATCTAAGACCTAAGGAGGTTAGAGAGAAGGTGGAGAAGCGAAAGCACGAGGAATTCATTATTCAATCCTCACTCAAGACAAGAGTTTGGATCGTTTTATGATTTTCTTTATATTTGTGATGAATTACTCCATATCTATGGAATAGTTCTCTTTAGGGATTGATGGATTTTGTGAATTGATATTTGTTTGTGGATATTAACTCTAGTTTTCTATGTATTGAATCATTTTGGGTGTTTTAACTGTTGCATTTATATTCACATGTTCATGTAATCGAGAGAGGCATAACTTGTGATATTTTTGCATTATCTTGTTTGTTGAATTCATTGATTCTTCTTAGTAATCGAAAGAGGCTAGTTGAATTATTGATTAGGCCTAATTAGGAGGATAATCGAAAGAGGTTATCCTAAAGACCAATCCACTATGAATTCTTGCATATCTTCACCGAACATAAATTGGTTCATATAGTGAGGTTGAGACTTAATCGAGAGAGGAGTTTCTACTAGTTGTTTGAACTAATAATAAGTGAATTCCATAGACACACTTGAATATTAGAGGTGAATTAACTATATTTAAATCCCAGACAATTATCTCGCACATATCCAATCAACCCCTATTTTCTCCCACTGATATCTTGCTTGCTACTTTTGTTTGATTTTCATTAGTCAATTAGTTCTAGATTCTTAGTTAATTATACTTTTAATTCACATAATTCTCACCTGTTGATTCTCCTGGATAGCAATCAAGATTTAAACTACGAAAAAACTGTTTAACTCCAATCCCTGTGGATACGATATTATACTATACTATATTCGACTAGCGAGCTTAATTTTGTGTTGTGTTTTGCGCTTGTCAATGACTTTGTGGGGAAGATAAGCTTCACCATTTTCTCTACATTGTGACTCACAGTAGGTAATTGGAATTGCCAAAAATAGTGTGTACAATGAAAAAATAAGACATATCCGCATTAGACATGGTGCGATAAAACAATTGTTGAAACATGGTGTGATTTCCTTGGCAAGGATGGTTATCCTTGAAACGTCGAGGGGGATGGGGATAAAACCCATGGATTGAGGAAGTATGATAGATGCCCGTTTGTGGTCAAACGAAACCATATGAGACCTCAATATGCACTATATTTCCTATCCCTATGGCGTGCAGTAGTGCTTTATAAGGTTGAGCTTATTTTGCTCTTAATGATTCCATAGCCTTAAGGTGGTCTATGTGTAGATAGACTTGATGGAATCACATACATGAGTGTAAAGGTGTGGTGCCTTTTATGAAAGACTTGGGATGTCTTTCTTGAGCACGCATGAGACCCAAGGTATGTGCATGACCATAAAAGCACTTTGTTACTATCGTGGAGTTTGCATAAAATTAAGAAAATAGTATGTTTTGTGGGGATCTCAACTAATGTTCATTCAGTTCAAGAGTATTTCACTTTGTGGATGTTAATTGTTTCCTCATTTCACTACGTGTCAATTCAAATCGAAAGATATTGACACGTAAGTACATGTTCCTTCTTTTGCCCATAATTGTTCTATTTTTGTCTTTGCATTAGTGGGGGATTGTTGGTATTATTATTTTTGATAACACAAAGCCAAAGATTTCTTTGTGGTCCCTTTTTTCTTCTTTACTTCTTTGTCTTTTGTGAAAGACAAAGTGTCTCTCATTGTGCGCGAGTCAAAGAGAGTGGTCTCGCGCACATGAGAAATTGGTCTTGAAGGCAAAACGGGTCAATTTGCCCCCTGCACGCGAGATATATATGAGTCCTAATTCAAATCTAGTTTTGCTAAAATTATTTTTCATTTTTTGAGCTACCAGAAAAGTGTCCAAATACATGCTTACCAAAATTCATTATCTTTGAATTGAATTTTGTAACGTTTGATTTATTACTTTGTAAAAACTATACTTTAAATTGTGGTTACTGCTACTTGAACAACTTTTTTATTTCAGTAACCCCCAGTTTAATTCTCCTTCTTGTAATATGTCTAGCATCTTATAGCTGTCTTGTGGACTTTTCAAACATAGAAAAAACCATCTTCTTCTTCTCTACTTCTTCAATAGATTTCTGGGAAATTGTTTTGTGCAAATTACAAACTTCCAGCCACGAGTGCACGTGTTTGGAGGTGCTGTGGAACCTTAAGGAGTGAACAGTCTTAACGATCTGCACCCACTCGGTCCAAAATTGCTTCCAAGGCAGTGGCTTTCCACGACACAATATTTTTCCTTCTTGTTCTTGGTCAATATTATCTACTCATTTTTCCTACACTATATACCTTTCCTCATTGCATTCTCTGATATGAATTAGTTGTACAATAACCTTCCGTTATTTCTCCAAAAACAAAATAAAGTACTGTTGGCCCAAGTGAAGTTTGTTTTGATGATTAACAAAGAACTCAAGCATGAACTAGGTCCATACCTAATGTACACAGACATAGGCAAAATCGAGCATAACGGATGCACGTGAAAGAGATAAGCTTAAGTTGTTATATCTGATATCTCCTAATCGAAAAGGTTGTATAAGTGATAATGAGAAGGACTCCTTACTCGAGAGAACTTTATCCTTGATAAGGGAGGAGTTAGAAGTTGAAGATAACTAGAACTCTTCCACCATGGAAGAGTATAACATTAGAACTCTAGTTATTTCCTACTTTACTAACTCTATAAATTGTAGGATTTTCTAATTTTACATGCACACACAAAAGCTGAAGTTAAACTTGAGTTGAGAGCAAAATAGCAAAGCATTTTGCCAGAAATTCTTATGTGATTCATGTGTGCGAACCTGAGGCTACATGGACTAGATAGAAGAACCAGTTCCAAGTGGCTGTGTTTTATTCTAGTTCAATTATAGTAGGGCTTTTCAAATTGTACCTTTCAGCTTTATCTAGAGGCAATTGTATTAGGTACTCTAAGTATTCAAGTTAGAGTTAACTTGAGGTTGTCGAAACAGTTATAGGCTGGTTTCCACAACGAGATTAGAGGTAATCCTTAGGTTTACAAAGAATTTTGTAAATGCTGTTTTGGATCAGTGATTTAGTGAAGTGCTATGGTAAATCCTACTTAGTAGTAGGTCGTGGTTTTTTCACCTTTTGAGCCGGGTGGTTTCCACGTACAATTACTTGTGTTATTTACTTTCCTCATTTACTATTTTCGCAACAGTAGTATAAGGAACACATAGAAGAACCAGGTCCTTCTATAATCAGTGCATGCAAAAATTGGACATTACACAAATCATCCCCCTCTTGTGTGGCATTGAAGTATAAAAACATCAATTGGTATCGTAGCAGGTTCTCCTTAAAGAGGCTTACACCGTAGGAGAAGATCAACATAAGTGCACCACCTGGAAACTGAGAAGGGCAATCCACTGCTAGGACACCACTCTTTAACGACCAGTACTACTCTTGGTGGAAAAACAGGATGAGAGATCACATTATAGGAGATGACTATGAGCTATGGGACATTGTCACTGATGGTCCACTGGCTACCTTGAAGATAAATGTTGAAGGAGTAGAGGTGCCAAAGATAAGAGCATATTGCACTGCTGAGGACTTGAAGAAATGGGGGAAGAATGATAAAGAGAAGAAATGGCTTGTTTGTGGACTTGGTCTAGATGAGTACAGCATAATCCAAAGTTGTACCTTTACGAAGCAAATTTGGGACACATTGCAAATGGCTCATGAAGGAACACCTCAGGTGAAGAGATCTAGAGGAATCCTACTGTATTGTCAATATGAGAACTTTGCTATGAAGGAAGGAGAAACCATTCAAGAGATGTACACAAGGTTCACTACACTAACAAATGAGCTAAAGTCTCTTGGAAGGATTATTCATGAAGATGATAGGGTCGAGAAGATACTGACTAGGGTTTACTTGGGAAAGCAAAATCACTGCCATTTAGGAATCAAAGAATATTTCCACTCTCCCACTGGATGAATTAATTGGAAATCTCACTGCCTATGAACGTAGGAGAAAAACCATGAAAATGGATGTACCTAAAAAGGAAAAGAGCTTGGCACTCAGAATCACTGAAGGTTCTGATATAGAAGATGATGAAATGGCTATGATCACCAAGGACTTCAAGAAGTACACGAGGAGAGGAATTATTCAAGAAGTGGAAGCTATAGCAAGTCAAAATCTCATGAGAAGAAAACCAATGATGGCTGCTACAAGTGTGGAAAGACTGATCACCACATCAAGAACTGTCCTTTATAGGAAATCGAATGGAAGAAGGAAAAAGATGAATGAAGGAACATGGAGAAGGAACAGGTTCAACCCAAGAAAAGCAACAACAAAAGATCAACCAAGGCTATGATCTCTTCTTGGGGAGAAAGCTCAGATGAAAGCTCAGATGAGGATGAACAAGCACTTATGGACATTAGAGAATCAGATGAAGAAACTGAGGTAAGTGTAATTCATCTCAAAGACAAGATTAAATTGTTGTCTAAATAAAGGTTATCTGAGTTACTTCTAGAACTAATTAATGAATCTGAGGATGTAAATAATGAAAAGGAACAGTTGTCTAAAGAATGTGTGATTTTGAAGACTAAGTGAAAAAATATGGAACTTAGGTTTAGTGAAACTGTAAGTGAAAATCTATGTTGAAGAACCAGGTTCATGCACTTGACTCAACTGTGCTAGAGCATACATCTGAATCTAAAACTGAAATTAGGAACTAGTAAAAAGACACTTGATCACACACAACTCACTCTAGAAGAAAATGTAGGAAAAATGAAAGATGATTTGTATAAAAGGGAGGAACATGTAAGAAATCTAAAGGAGGATCTAAGAAAGATCAAGCATGAGTTAGACAGAACTTATAAATGGAACAGGTCCTCCAATGCACTTTCTTGGCCATAAGAACACCATAGTAGCAACATAAAAGGACTTGGCTTTGGGAACCTGGCACCTAAGTGTGATCCCAAAAGCAAGTACCTCACACATCTTGAGAACAATATTTGCACACACTATGGTAAAACAGGTCACTATAAAAGTGAATGCATTGCAAAAGAAAAGGCAAGTCAAAAGAACAAAGAATTTGTTCACGGGAAGATTAGGCTACCAAGTTGTGCTAAAGAGAATTTTATTCATCCTTTTGCCTATAAAAGGGACCTAAACTCGTTTGGGTTCCTAATACTAACCTTTGATTTCATTTTAAAGGTCCAAGTGAAGGGAAGCAGCCAAATATGGTACATGGATAGTGGCTACTCAAAGCACATGAAAGGAAGCAAAAACAAGTTCCTTTCACTTGAGGACCTTAAAGAAGGTAATGTCTCCTTTGGAAATAGGAAGAAAGGTGAGATTATTAGGGTTGGAAAAGTAGGTAAGTGTTGGCCCAAGTGAAGGATAGTTTTGAAGATTGACAAAGGAAGCTTAGGCATGAACCAGGTCCATCCCTTGTGTACATAGACCCGGGCAGATTCGAGCATGTGGGATGCATGTGAAAGAGATAAACTTAACTTGGTATAATTGATATCTCCTAATTGAAAAGGTTGCATAATTGATAAGGAGAAGGACTCCTTACTCAAAGAGAACATTATCCAAGATAAGGAAGGAGTTAGGAATTGAGATCAACTAGAACTCTTCCACCAAGGAAGAGTAGCATTAGCACTATAGTTATTTCTTCATCTACTAACTCTATATATTGCAGGATGTTCTCATTCTACAGACACGCACAAACGCAGAAGTTAAATAGGAATTGAGAACAAAATAGCAAGGCATTTTGCAAGCAATTCGTGTGTGATTCAAGTGTGCAAACCTGAAGCTACATGAACTAGATAGAAGAACCAGTTCCAAGTGTCTATCTTTTATTCTAGTTCAATTGTAGTAGGTGTTTTCATATTGTACCTTTCAGCTTTATCTAGAGGCAATTGTAATAGGTACTCGGAGTATTCAAGTTAGAGTTAACTTGAAGTTGTCGCAACAGTTAGATGTTGTTTGCTACAAGGGATTAGAGTTAATCCTAGGTTTACAAAAGAGTTTTTGTAAATGCAGTTATTGGCTCAGTGATTTAGTGGATAGTTTGGGAAAATCCTACTGGAAAGTAGGTCGTGGTTTTCACCTTTTGAGCTAGGTATTTTCCACGTAAAATACTTGTATTTTTTTACTTTTCGCATATACTATTTCAGCAATAGTAGGTTAAGGAACATATAGAAGAACCAGGTCCTTTTATAATCAGTTTAAACGAAAAATTAGACACCACACAAATCACCCCCCCCCCTCTCTTGTGTGGTATTAAAGTTAAAACATCAATTGGTATCAGAGCGGGTTATCCTTGAAGAGGCTAACACCTTAGGAGAAGATCAAGATGTGTGCACCACCTGGAAATTAGGAAGGACAATAAACTGCTAGGCCACCACTCATCAATGGCCAGTACTACTTCTGGTGGAAAAAACAGAATGAGAGACCACATCATAGGAGAGAACTATGAGCTATGGGACATTGTCACTGATGGTCCCCTGGCTATAGATGTGCCAAAGACAAGAGCTGACTGCACTGCTGAGGACTTGAGGAAATGGGAAAAGAATGCCAAGGCCAAGAAATGGCTTGTGTGTGGACTTGGTCCATACGAGTATAGTAGAATTTAGAGCTGTACTACTGCTAAGGAAATTTGGGACACTTTGCAAGTGGCTCATGAAGGAACATCTCAAGTGAAGAGGTCCAGATGAGCTCTACTATATTCTCAATATGAGAATGTCAACATGAAGGAAGGGGAAACCATCCAAGAGATGTATACAAGGTTCACCACATTGAAAAATGAACTTAAATCTCTTGGAAGGATCATTCTTGAAGAATACAGTTGAGAAGATTCTGACAAGGGTTCTACTAGTCTCTTGGGGAAGAAAAATCACTACTATTCAATCAAAGAACATTGCCACTCTTAAGTTGGATGAGCTGATTGAAAATCTCACTGCTTATGAACTTAGAAGGCAGACCATGAAGATGGATGTACCCAAGAAAGAAAGGAACCTGGCACTCAAAATCACTGAAGGTTATGATCTAGAGGAAGATGAGATGGCTATGATCACAAAGGACTTCAAGAAGTACCTAATGAGAGGAAAGGGTTCTTCAAAAATAGGAAGCTACAGCAAACCAAGGGTTTACTGAAAAGCAGACTAATGAGGGTTGTTACAAATATGGGAAGACTGATCACCACATCAAAAAGTGCCCTCAATGTGAAATTGAATGGAAGAAGGAAAGAGCTGAACGAAGAAACAGAAAGAAGGAACAGGTTCATCCCAAGAAGAACAAAGGATCAACAAATACTATGTTTGCTGCTTGGGGAGAAAGCTCAGGTGAGGACTCAGATGATGAAGATGGAGATGAACAAGCATTTATGGAAATTGGAGAATCTGATGAGGAATCTGAGGTAAGTATAATTCATCTCAAAGACAAGATTGATTTTTTTTTTGTCTAAAGAAAGACTATTTGAGTTACTTGTAGATTTCATTGATGAATATGGGGATATAAACAATGAAAAGGAACAACTGTCTAAGGAATGTGTGATTTTAAAAGCGAAGTGTAAGAACCTAGAACTCAGAGTTAGTGAGACTGTAAGTGGGAATACTGCACTAAAGAACCAGGTTCATGCATTTGAAGCAAATATCCTAGAACTAAAACCTGAAAACCTAAAATTGAAATTAGGAACAAGTAAGAAGATAATTGATTTCACACAACTCACTCTAGAGGAAAATATAGGTAAACTGAAAGATGAGTTGTATAAGAAGGATGAGCATGTAAGAGTCTTGAAGGAGGATCTAGGCAAGGTCAAGCATGAACTAGATAGAACCTGTAAATGGAACAGGTCCTTCGATGCTCTTTCATGGCTACAGGAACATCATAGTAGCAATAGAAGAAGACTTGGATTTGGGAATCAACAACCTAAATGGGATTCCAAAAGCAAGTACCTCACTCTTCCTGAAAACAAGATTTGTACTCACTGTGGTAAAACAGGTCACTACAAAAGTGAATGTAATGCAAAAGAAAAGGCAAGCAAAAAGAACAAAAAATTTGTTCAACGGAAGAATTGGCTACCAAGTTGGGCTAAAAAGAATTTAATTCATACTTTTGCCTATAGAAAGGGACCCAAACTAGTTTGGGTTCCTAAGACTAACCCCTGATTTCCTTTTGCAGGTTCAAGTGAAGGGGAGCAGCCAAATATGGTACATGGATAGTGGCTGCTCAAAGCACATGACAAGAAGCAAGGACCAGTGCCTTTCACTTGAGGACCTCAAAGGAGGTAATGTCTCCTTTGGAAATGGGAAGAAAAGTGAGATCATTGGGGTTGGTAAGGTAGGTAAGACTGACTCTCACTCTATTGAGAATGTCTACTTGATAGACGACTTAAAATACAATCTAATTAGTGTATCACAACTGTGTGATAGAGGTAACTTGGTAGGATTTACCTCTACTAAATATTTTGTGATTAATCTTACCACTGACAAGATTGTTTTGCAGGAAAAAAAAGTGAACAATATATACATTGTAGATCTGTCGACATTTTCAAAAAATGAACTCACTTGTTTAAGTGTGTTGGACAATGATCCCCTCTTTTGGTATAAGAGAATTGGACATGCAAGTCTGATTTAACTCAGCAAATTAGTCTCCAAGGACTTGGTGATAGGACTGCCTAACATTAAGTTCAAGGAAGACAAAGTTGTGAGGCTTGTGCTAGGGGGAAGCAGGTAAGATTCTCTTTTAAATGCAAGAAAGTGGTAAGCAGCACCAGATCGATGGAATTGGTCCATATGAATCTCTGTGGTCCAATGAGAACATTAAGCAGAGGTGGTAAAATATATGTGATGGTGCTTGTTGATGATTACTCTAGGTTTACTTGGACATTGTTTTTAACATCTAAAGATGAATCATTTGACATGTTTACTTCTTTTGTTAGAAAAACACAGAAACAACTAGGTAATAAACTTGCATCAATTAGGTCTGATCATAGTACTAAATTTGAAAAATGTTAAATTTGCTGGATTTTGTGATGAGCATGGCATAGATCATAATTTTTCTGCTCCTAAGACTCCACAACAAAATGGAGTAGTTGAAAGAAAGAATATGACACTTGAAGATATGGCTAGGACTATGCTTCTTTATAGTAAACTGCCCCATAGCTTCTGGGCAGAAGCTGTAAATACTGCATGTTACATCATAAATAGGTGCATGACTATACCTCTTGTAGAGAAGACTCCCTATGAGTTACTTAAAGGGAGAAAACCAAATATATCCCATCGTAGGGCATTTGAATGCAAGTGCTTTGTGCAATAAAATGGTAAAGACTCCCTAGGAAAGTTTGATCCCAGAAGTGATGAGGGAGTATTCTTCACATATTAAAGATTATAAAGTCTATAATAAAAGAACTATGTGTGTTGAAGAAAGTGCTCATGTGGTTTTTGATGAAACTAACATTCTTTCTGAGAGACATGAACATGATAATGAAGCAATTGGGCTGGTAAGAAACTTAAATGAAACTACAACCCAGACTGAAGATGCACTGGAAGAAGGAACATGTTCATCCACCCAGAGCAACATGACAGGGGAAATAGAACAAAGAAGAAATGATCCTCAAACCTCAATGGAACCTGTGCATGAACCTGTTCCACAGCAACAAAACATTGATGGAACATCAAGGGGAAACCAATTGGTTGTGAGACCTTACAAGTATCAAGTTCTCATCCCATTGAGAACATAATTACTGATAGAACCTATGGAAGCAAAACCATATCTTCATTAAAGGATCTTTGTGCTTTTGATGCTTTCTTATCTCCTATTGAACCTAAAAATGTTGCTGAGGTTTTGCAGGATGCAGACTGGGTAAATGCGATGCAAGATGAACTCAACCTATTTCAAAGGAGTCAAGTTTGACATCTGGTACCAACACCCTTGGACAGATCAGTAATTGGCACAAAACGGGTCTTGAGAAACAAACTTGATGAAGATGGAACAGTTACAAGGAACAAGGCAAGATTGGTGGTTCAAGGATATAATCAGGAGGAGGGCATACACTATGATGAAACCTTTTCTCCAGTTGCAAGGTTGGAAGCAATAAAACTCCTCATAGACTTTGCCGCTTACATGGAATTCACCCTTCACCAGATGGATGTCAAGATTGCCTTCCTCAATGGCTATCTAAAGGAAGAAGTATTTTTCAAGCAACCTCTGGGGTTTGAAAATAAGGAAAATCATGATCATGTGTACAAACTTGACAAAGAACTTTATAGACTCAAGCAGGCTCCAAGAGCATGTTATGAAAGATTATCCAAATTTTTGCTTGAGCATGCCTACAAGAGAGGTAAAATTGACAATACCTTATTATTGAAAGAAAAAGTTAAAGATCTATTGGTAGTTCAGATATATGTTGATGATATAATCTTTGGAGCAACTACTGATAAGCTAAGTAAAGAATTTGCTAAACTAATGGGGGGTGAGTTTGAAATGAGCATGATGGGTGAGCTTAATTTCTTTTTAGGCTTTAAAATTAAACAAAATTCAAATGAAACTAGGATCCATCAGCAGAAGTATGTAAAAGAGTTGCTTAAAAGGTTAAAAATGGAAGATTCCAAAGAAATTGACACTATTATTGCAACAGCTACAAAGTTGGATATAGATGAACCTGGTTCATTTGTCGATCAGAAGTTGTATAGGGGAATGATTAACTCACTGTTGTATCTAACTGCTAGTATACCTGACATTATTTTCAGTGTAGGGCTTTGTGCAAGATTTCAGGCAAATCCAAAAGAGTCTCACTTGACTGCTGTCAAGAAAATTTTGAGATATCTAAAAGGCACCCTGATCTTTGTCTTTGGTATCCAAAAGTTAGTAATTTCAATCTTGTGGGATATGCTGATACTGATTATGCAGGTTTTCTTGTGGATAGAAAGAGCACGTCAGGTATGGCACACTTTCTTGGCTCATGTCTTGTGCCTTGGGCCACCAAAAAGCAAAATTCAGTAGGCTTATAAACTGCTGAAGCTGAGTATGTTGTTTCTGCTTCATGTTGTGCTCAATTGTTGTGGATCAAAAAACACTTAATGGACTTTGGAATTGTTGTTGGTTGTATCCCCATTTTTTGTGATAACACTAGTGCAATTAGTATGACCAAAAAACCCGGTTCATCACAAGAGAACTAAGCACATAGATGTTAGACATCACTTTTTGAGGGATAACTAGGAAAAGGGGTTGATCACTGTGAAATTTTGTGCTACTGACAAAAAAATGGCTGACATATTTACAAAAGCCCTAAGCAGAGATCACTCTGAAAGGAACATGTTAGAATTAGGGATGATTAAGATCACCTAAAAGGACCAGTTCAGAATTCAAACGAAAAAAATTATTTGAAAAAAAAATTTGGTTAGAAAATCTGGAAAATATATATATAACTAGATTAATTTTTGCTCAGTCTCATACTGTAAATAATATACTCTTGTGTCATGTGTTAAAATGACTCATTAATCTCTAATGATATTTTCTCTATTTTGGCAAATTTAGACTTGCACAAGAGAATTCTCAGTGGAGAACCTGGTTCATTAAGATAACACGTTATGTTTTCTACACTCTACATAATTTGAAATAATAATATTTGAATCATGAGAAATTTCCTACCTAAGTCCAAATTCCTTTTAAACTTATAAAATTGAACCAGTTCCGTTCAAAAGAATCTTAACCAAATTAAACCACCTAGATTCTTGGGAAGACTCCACTGTCTATTCAAAACTGACAATTCAATTTGATTAGACTTCTAAAGGACTGATAAGCCTGCCGCTACCCATTAATTACCTCCCCCCTTTAAATTGATCATCATCATCTCTGACTTCACTTCATAATTCTCAAGCCGTCGAATTAATCTCCATCTTCTCTCATCCTCCAAATTTAAATCTACCTCTCTTCTTTCTTCCAGAACCAAAAGCAAAAATGACTAACCCTTCTGATAACCCTAGTACACCCCCACCATGCTCCTTATCATCAACCATTCCTCAGCCTAAGAAAAGAAGAGTTAAGATGCTTGCTCGCAAGACAGTGGCTTGAAGTGCGTTATCAAAGAAATTAGAAGCAAAACTAAAAGCTAGCCAATCCCAAGAACCACAAAACTCTGAAGACTCCTTCAAGTCTGTGACTGAGGGGGAAGAAACTTGGTCTTCTGATACTGAACAGGTAACCTCTGGCCCAAATACTACTACTGAAGTCATTTCTGAGTTGGCTGAAAATCTGGAGAATAAGTTTATTTTGGTTGTATCTGTGGTGGATGTAGAAACCTCTGAGTCCTGAAGGAGAGGTGGTAAAAATAAAAAGGAAAAATAAAAAAGAGAGTGAGGGTGTTCGAAGTGAAGAAAGGGGAATGGGGAAAAGAACGGTTGATTCTTCACCCACTTCTGATACAGGTAGAATGGCTATTTGTGGAGCAGAATCAGATAAAGTGGAGGAAAGTGTCAAGGAAACAGGGGGGAAGTGTGTCTGGCAAAGCCACTGAAGGGCTGGTTAAACTTGGGAAAAATGTAGATGAACCTGGTTCATCAGTTGAAGAAACCCTCGCAGACCTATTGAAAAAAGTTGGTGATAGATACAACCCCAAGAAGAAGAGAGCTGCCAAGGCTAAGACCCTTGGCACTACTAGGGCTAACAAGAAAAGGAAGGCTGCCCCTTCTGACACTGTTGAAATTCCTCCCACGAGAGGAAGAGCCACAAGAAGTCAGCTAAAGTAGAATGAGGAAGAGCTGCAAAGAGCCTTAGAAGAAAGCAAAAAAGAAAAGGGTGGACAAAGTGAAGAAGAAGGTGAGAGAGCCTGTTGAGGCTGTTAATGTTGATGAGATGGACCTAGTCCATCAAGATGAAGATGTGATTGCTGAAGTGGAGGTTCACACTCCCAAGCCCAAGAAAGCCAAGACTTCCACTAAGAAGTCTACTTCTATGTCAAAGTCTACTGAACCATCCACCCTGGAAAAAAGGACCAGGTCTGCAGTGAAAACCAAACAAGTAAAAATTGCTGAGGAAGAGGAATGGAGTGGAGAATAGGAAGAGGAATCCGACAATGAAACGGACAAAATGGCCAAATTTGGCAAAATGATAATTCTGAAGGGTAGACTCCTCATGGATTTGGAGGATAAAAGGATGGTGCTGCTGTTGGAGAAATTAGAAGTGAAAGGCTGTGTACATGAGTGAAATGAAGCCACCCCATAAGGTGCTATTTAAATTCATCAACAAGTGTGTTCTGCCTAGGCAGGAAAGGAGGCACATTGCCAACTTCATGGACTTGGTTCTAATGGAATGCTTGGATAGTGGGAGGAAAATTAACTGGCCTGGATTTATAATCCAACTCCTTGATAGGGTTATAAATAGATCCAAAGCTCATGCCATTCCCTACGACTTCATTCTCACAGTTGTGCTTGCACATTGTAAGGTGCCTCTAAAGAAGTGGGAGATGGCTACAAGCAAAGATTACTTTGGTGCTAACACTCTGATTTTTTGTGATTATGAGGTCCATGCCACTCCTAATGAACCTGGTTCATCTAAAAAGGCACCGGTCAATAGCAAGGCCAGAGCCTTGGTGCAGGAGAGTGGGGCAAAGGATGCTAAGATTCAAAGGCTGAAGACACGATTGGCTGAGTTAGAGTCTGAGGGAGATACTCCCAGAATTGATATGTCAAGGGAAAATGAGAAGAATGATGGAATCCTTCAAGATATGTCGAAACTTCTCCAAACCAAAAACCAAGCCCCTAGTTCTTCAAAGCCTTAAGCTCCTAGCCTAGCATATACCCTTCAGTGACCCAGTTTGGGATGTTCTTTGTTTGCTCTTGTTTTCAGTATTTTTATTTCTTTTTATTTTTTATGGAAGAATCATATCAACTATCAATGAAATTCGCTAGTTTTTGCTCTAACTGTTTGTTTATATTTCTTTGATAGTTTAAATTCTTAGCTTGATTGTTGATGATTAATCCATGAATGCATTTGAAGTAGCCCCAGTGGCCATGAGTAAGTTTTAAAATCTGGGAATCACACAATTTTTATGCAACTTTTTGATGATGCCAAAAGGGGGGAAAAAGGTTGTGCTTTACACTATAAACAATGATGTTTACAACCTGATAAACTTGGTCCTTGATGATAAGTGAAAAATGTCCTAAGATTGTGTTGATGTTGGGCTAAGTTGAAACAGGGTCTAAGCTTATGAAAGCACAGAGTTGTCATCATCAAAAAGGGGGAATTTGTTGGCCCAAGTGAAGGATAGTTTTGAAAATTGACAAAGGAAGCCCAGGCATGAACCAGGTCCATCCCTTGTGTACATAAACACGGGCACATTCGAGCATGTGGGATGTACGTGAAGGAGATAAACTAAACTTAGCATAATTTATATCTCCTGATTGAAAAGGTTGCATAATTGACAAGGAGAAAGACTCCTTACTCAAAGAGAACATTATCCAAGATAAGGAAGGAGTTAGGAGTTGAGATCAACTAGAACTCTTCCACAAAGGAAGAGTAGTATTAGAACTCTAGTTATTTCTTCATCTACTAACTCTATATATTGCAGGATGTTCTCATTCTACAGACATGCACAAACCAGAAGTTAAACAGGAATTGAGAGCAAAATAGCAAGGCATTTTGCAAGCAATTTGCATGTGATTCAAGTGTGAAAACCTGAAGCTACATGAACCAGATAGAAGAACCAGTTCCAAGTGTCTGTCTTTTATTCTAGTTCAATTGTAGTAGGTGTTTTCATATTGTATCTTTCAGCTTTATCTAGAGGCAATTGTAATAGGTACTCAGAGTATTCAAGTTAGAGTTAACTTGAAGTTGTCACAACAGTTAGAGGTTGTTTGCTACAAGGGATTAGAGTTAGTCCTAGATTTACAAAAGAGTTTTTTTTAAATGCAGTTTTTGGCTCAATGATTTAGTGGAGAGTTTGGAAAAATCCTACTGGGAAGTAGGTCGTGGTTTTTCACCTTTTGAGCCAGGCGCTTTCCACGTAAAATACTTATGTTTTTTACTTTTCGCATTTACTATTTCAGCAATATTTGGTTAAGGAATACATAGAAGAATCAGGTCCTTCTATAATCAGTTCAAGCAAAAAATTGGACACCACACAAATCACCCCCCTCTTGTGTGGTATTGAAGTATGAAACATCAGTAACTGATTCTTACTCTATTGAGAATGTCTACTTGATAGATGGACTGAAATACAGCCTAAGAAGTGTATCACAATTGTGTGATAGAGGTAATATGGTAGCATTTACCTCTACAAAATTCTTTATGATTAATCTTATTACAACTGACAAGGTAGTTTTGCAGGGAAAAGAGTGAACAACATATATGTGGTGGATCTGTCCACACTTTCAGATAATGAACTCACTTTCTTAATTGTGTTGGATAATGATCCCCTCCTTTGGCACAAGAGACTTGGCCATGCCAGTCTAAGTCAACTCAACAAACTAGTCTCCAAGGACTAGGTGATAGGTCTACCTAACATTAAGTTCAAGGAATATAAAGTTTGTGAGGCTTGTGCAAGGGGGAAGCAGGTAAGATCCTCTTTCAAAATCAAGAAAGTGGTAAACACCACCAGAACGATGGAACTGGTCTATATGGATCTTTGTGGACCAATGAGAACATTGAGCAGATGTGGTAAGAGATATGTGATGGTGCTTATTGATGATTATTTTAGGTTTACTTGGACATTATATTTAACATCTAAAGATGAAGCATTTGACATATTCACTTCTTTTGTTAGAAAAAACTCAGAAACAACTAGGCAATCAACTTTCATCAATAAGGTCTGATCATGGTACTAAATTTCAGAATGCTAAATTTGCTGAATTTTGTGATGGGCATGGCATAAATCATAATTTTTCTGCTCCTAGGACTCCACAACAAAATGGAGTAGTTGAAAGAAAGAATAGGACATTAAAATAAATGGCTAGGATTATGCTTCTTTCTAGTAAACAACCCCATAATTTTTAAGCAGAAGTTGTGAACACTGCATGCTACATCGTAAATAGGTCCATGACTAGACCTCTTGTTGAGAAGACTCCCAATGAGTTACTTAAAGGAAAAAAATCCAAATATATCTCATCTTAGGACATTTGGATGCAAGTATTTTGTGCACAATAATGGTAAGGATTCCCTAGGTAAGTTTGATCCCAGAAGTGATGAGGGAGTATTCTTGGGATATTCTTCACATAGTAAAGCTTATACGATTTATAACAAAAGAACTATGTGTGTAGAAGAAAGTGTACATGTGTTTTTTATGAAACTAACAATCTTTCTGAGAGACAGGAACATGATGATGAAGCAATTGGGCTGGTAAGAAACTAAAATGAAACCACAGCCCAGACTGAAGCTACATCAGATGAAGGAACATGTGATGGAACAAGTCCTTCCACCCAAGGCAACTTGACAGGGGGAACTAAAAAAAGAGGAACTGATCCTCAAACCTCGAGGGAACCTGTCCATTAACATGTTCCTTAGCAACAAAACATTGAAGGAACATCTAGGGGAAACTAGCTGGTTATGAAACCTTACAAGTATCAAAGTTCTCATCCCATCGAGAACATAATTACTGATCCAACCTCTGGAATCAAAACCAGATCTTCTTTGAAGAATCTTTGTGCTTTTGATGTTTTTTATCTCTTATTGAACCTAAAAGAGTTGCTGAGGCTTTGTAGGATGCAGACTAGGTGAATATAATGCAAGATGAACTCAACTAATTTAAGAGAAGTCAAGTTTGGCATCTGGTACCAAGACCCAAGGACAAATCAGTAATTGACACAAAATGGGTCTTCAGAAACAAACTTGACGAAGATGGAACAATTACAAGGAACAAGGCAAGATTGGTGGTTCAAGGATATAGTCAAGAAGAGGACATAGACTATTATGAGACTTTTGTTCCAGTTGCAAGATTGGAAGTAATTAGATTCCTTATAGCCTTTGCTGCTTATATTGAATTCACTCTCCATCAGATGGATGTCAAGAGTACCTTCGTCAATGACTATCTAAAGTAAGAAGTGTTTCTCAAGCAACCTCCGGGCCTTGAAAGCAAGGAATGTCCTGATCATCTGTACAAGCTTGACAAGGAACTTTATGGACTCAAGCAGGCTCCAAGAGCATGGTATGAAAGATTATCAAAATTCTTGCTTGGGATGGCTACAAGAGAGGTAAAAATGACAATACATTATTCTTGAAAGAGTAAGGTAAAGATCTCTTGGTAGTTCAGATGTATGTTGATGATATAATATTTGGAGAAACTACTAATAAGTTAAGTAAAGAATTTGCTAAACTTATGGGGAGTGAAATTGAAATGATTATGATGTGTGAGCTTAATTTCTTTGTAGTCTTACAAATTAAACAAAATTTAAATGGAACATGACCCATTAGCATAAGTATGTGAAAGAGTTGCTTAAAAGGTTTAAAATGGAAGATTCCAAAGAAATTGATACTCCTATAGCAATAGCGACAAAATTGGATGTGGATGAACCTGGTTCATCTGTTGATCAGAAGTTGTATAGGGGAATAATTGGATCATTTTTATATCTCACTGCTAGCAAATCTGATATTGTTTTCAGTGTAGGCCTTTGTGCTAGATTTCAGGAAAATCCAAAGGAGTCTCACTTGTCTGTTGTCAAGAGGATCTTGAGATACCTAAGAGGCACCACTGACCTTTGTCTATGGTATTCAAAAGGTAGTAATTTCAACTTAGTAGGATATGTTGATGCTGATTATGCAGGTTTTCTTGTGGATAGAAAGAGCACCTCAGGTATGGCGCACTTTCTTGGCTCATGTCTTGTGTCTTGGTCCACCAAAAAGCAAAATTATGTGGCTTTATCTACTGCTGAAGTTGAGTATGTTGTTGATGCCTCATATTGTTCTCAATTGTTGGGGATCAAATATATATTAATGGACTTTGGGATTGATGTAGGTTGTATCCTCATCTTTTGTGATAACACTAGTGCAATTAGCATGACCAAGAACCCGGTTCATCACAAAAGAATTAAGCACATAGATGTTAGGCATCACTTTTTGAGGGACAACTATGAAAAGGGTTTGGTTATTGTGGAGTTTTGTGCTACTGACAAGCAAATAACTGACATCTTCACAAAAGTTCTAAGTAGAGATCACTTTCAAAGGAACAAGTTATAATTAGGGACGATTAAGATCACCTAAAAAGAACCAGTTCTAACTAAACAAAAAAACAAAAAAAAATGTTTAGAAAATCTGTGAATTTCGTATATAATTAGATTAGATTTTACTCAATCTCATGCTTTCATCAGTATACTTTTGCGCCATGTGCTAAAATGTCTCATTAATATCTAATGATATTATATTTATTTTCTTGGATAATTCAGACTTACATAAGAGATTTTTCGGTGAAGAACCTGGTTCACCAAGATTACATGGTACGTATTCTCCACTCTGTGTATTGATCACACCCAACTATGTCTTATAAAAGAAAAAGCGGTCGTTGCAAATATAATCCGGTTTACAGTCCAGAGTCGAATCCTCAAGGAACTAACCTATCTATTACAACTTGTGGTGATGCTAATATAATCTCAGACAATTTCCGGATGCAAGATTTTTTTCAATAAATATTGGGTTTTGTTTAACTAAAGTAAAACAATATTGAAACTAACAATATTCTAAATTAAAGATAACTCAATGGTAAAAAGATTTAGGGTATTGATTTCCCCAATTGCCGGATTAAGTCTTAACTATTTTGTTATAATCTCGCTGTAATACTCTATGAGGATTATGAGCTGTGGGCTACCGCAATTATCACTCGATCAACTACGATAATTTACTAGAGAATTTTCTCGAACTACTCTAGTTGATAGTTTATACTGCTCAAAATTATATCCCACCAAAGTTTCGTTATCTCTAAACCCACTTTTAAATTCAAGTAATAAATCTAGTCAATTACCCAAAAGTCGTGTTGTTCAACAACAATCTAACCTAGTATTCTTTCTCAAACAACACAAGGCAATTAGACAGGATTAATCAAGGGCCCAATAAATTAATCTCCATAAAAACGTAGTTGAACAATCATAGAATAACCCCGGCTCGATTATAACAAAACTGAATCAAAACTTCATCTAACAATTGGTTCCATCAACCCTAGTCGGATTGTTTAGCTACTCATGCTAAAATACAAAGAACGCATAGAATAATTCATCATTCCCAAAACAATGACAAAAGATGGAGAATAAACAAAACGATAATTGTAGCCTGGTCTTCTCACAATTGTTCTCCTCCCCAAAGTTGATCTAAAACTAGTTTAAAACCTAGATATCCTTTCTTTTGGGCAAGCTGGACCTTTTATAGGTGAAGAGGAATTTCCCCCCAGCTTCCAATTTTACCCCTGAATTTACCGCGTGCTGGAGAGGACTAGAGCGGCCGCGCTCGTGGGCGCGCTACTAGCCGCGCTAAATGCGATGCGTACTATCTCTGACTGATGGGCTAGCGCGGCCTCGCTAATGGACGCGCTATGGCCGCGCTAATGTCACTTCAATCTGCCTGCTGCATCTGGACTAGCGTGGCCGCGCTAATGGCGTATCTTTCTACCTTATCTTTTCTTCTTCCTTCTTTCACACGCTCTTAACTCCGAGGGGTCTTTCTTGCTTTAATTTAGCTTTAGATACCATCCTAGGTCCTCATAATCATGACTTGCTCCTACAAAACATAAAATTCCCAATTAGAGCCATTTTAATGTCATTTAACCTTCCTAGGACAGTGAAGCATAACAGAGTTGGAGTATAAATAGACGCTAAACTAAATGAATCTAGCCTATTATCAACACCCCACACTTAAATCATTGCTCGTCCTCGAGCAATCCACCATACTCTACAAAGGTCCTTTCACTAAGCATTTTCCCTAACGTGTCACACCAAGAACATATCACACGAGTTGTGTCTAGTTGTGTAACATCTATGCCTCAAGAGTCGACTCTCACGTGCTGTGCAATATTCTTACTTCCTCAATTTACTCTATACAAAGGTCAAAACTTACCTTTCCGTCATGAATCAAGTGCCCTCACATCACACAAGAGAGTAGTTCCACAAGTAATAACATTAAGAACAATTAGGAACTCAGATAGACAGAATTCACTCACTATCAGAAAAAACATTCATATGCCACAAAGATGCACCATAGGCTTGCCTGTAGTGTATTACTCTACTAATCGAACCCATTCAGTCTAAGATCAATTAAGACTTCATTTGGTTGTAATGTAGGCTAAGGGACATGTAGGATATATTTGGATATAGTGACTAACCTCCCTAAGCACTTTTAATAGAACTACTTTCGCATTCAAGACCATACTTATGCCAGGCCAGACATTCCACCGCACTTCTCTTTATACTACCCCAAACTCCTTTCAGTGAAATTGTATCAAGTCACCACTTATCAAAGACTACATTTATTTATTGTCTTTACACTCTTTTTTTTTCAAGTGGCGCTTATTCTTATTTCCAACACAGCGCACCTTTCTTTTTATTTCATTGGCTCCACTCAAAAACCAAACCAACCACCCCACACTTTGACTTTTACATATTTTATAACAATTCAAGTGCTCATGGGAGGTACAAGGGTTCAAACAGATGGGTCGTTCAAACAATTGGGTACGGTTTGTAATGTGGTTGCCAAAGAAACATGCTTATAGGCTCAAGGGGGTTAACTATGATAGATTACATTTAGGTGGGTATACTTTATATATCTGGCTTAACAAAGAATGCCTATATCACTTCTAGGACTGAATGAAGCTACTTTTTTTCGCTTTGCAAACACACAGGGCAAGTTCTAGGCATCAAATGTGGAGCATAGAATACAATGCAATACACCTCACACACATATGGCACATGACTCACTCCATATTGGCTTATCAAGACACTCTCATTGAGTACTCAAGTCAGTTACAACATACAATTTTAAGGCACTCTACAAGAATCAACAACTGAGCCTAAGCGTCACACTCTAGTGTCTATTGTGTTCAGGTGTAACAACGCTAAGGGATTCTTTTCCTATTTCAGCTCATCGCCCATAAGTCCCTAATAAAAACTAAAAACAAACTAAATAAAAAAACCTAAGTACATCCGGTTCAAGCCAAAACCCTTGGAAAAGAAGGCCCAAAGAAAAACCAAGGGGAAGTTACTACACTACCTAAAACAAAAATCTTTTTGGTATTTTGTTTAGACTTACTTCCCTCAAGAAAATTGTCTTGGAGATCCGTCGTTAGGAAGAGTCCACTATATGTTCTGATTTTTTTTTTGAGATTGTGGTCGACTTAGACCCTCAAGAATCCCGTCGAATGAGATCCGTCGTTGGGACAAGTCGACTTAAATAATTACACTACTACTTAAAACAACAAATACAAAAGCAAACAAAACTCAGAAGAAAATAAAGGGAAACATATAACAAGTACATTCCTACATATATACATGTACAATGAATTATTTCCCCACCCCACACTTAAAATGAAGACATGTTCTCATGGAATTCAAAGTAAAGAAAAGTGAGGTGGAGAAACTTCCCTGAAGGCTCACTCTTGGTCGGAGACTGTCTCCGGGTTTAGGTTACATGCACGACCCATGGCTCGCAGCCACCCCATGATTTTCTTTTCTGATTTGGCATTTTGGGTGGCTAGCACATCAACTCTCGACCCCAAGTCATCGACTGAGGTACATAAACCTGCCATCTCCTGCTCCAAGTTATCCATCCTCTGACCCCGACTAACCCTAGACAGGCCTGCTACGTCGGCAACATGCTCCTGAGTGGGCAGCTCCTCTCCCATTTCTATTTGCTCGTCCTCCTCCTCCTCAGACTCGTCCTCCCCCTCATCATCACCAGCCGCTACTGCATCCTTTCCAGTGGTTACCTTTTCTGCTCGAAAGGCGGCCTCCATCAGCACTTTGCCATCTACCGCCAAATTTCCCGGCACCCTCGCTGCAAGGCATAATCTAGTGACAAGAGAGGGGAAGAAGAAACCATACCTCTTAACTGGACAGCGAACAAACATCTCCTCGTGCATGAGCTTGGCCACGTCAAAGTTGTGGCCCGTCATGAAGCACCAGATCAAACAAGCACGAGGAGCGTTCACCTTCATGAGTGTCGATGAGTGAAACTTATTCCCGTACTTGTACCATTGAACCTCCTTGCTCGATACACATATAATCAGAAGGAATGCCGTCCACTGAGTGAAGCTTCTACCATACGCCTCGTATCCGTCATCCATCTCCGCTACGGGACCTGGCAGCCGGTAAGCCCTCCGAATAGCTTCCACAGAGGCGTCCACCGGCTTCTTCCTCACGGTGACCATATAACGCCTATGCTCCGGACTGTTTGCATAAAATTCTCTTACTACCATTGCATTTGTATCATCTGGCTCCTCGAAGAACACATCCAACCGACGTCGCATCAGCTTCTCATACATCATTGGGCAGTCGAACCGAAGGGATGCTGTATCTATGCCCCGTTCTGGTATTTCCACCTTCGATTCCTTCTCAGCAAACCGGTCCATAGCCTTAGCGGATACGAACTTGTTGCTGTTATAAGGCTGAGTATCAGTGGATGCTCTGCTCTCGATGATCTCGCTTGTCTGCTGGACAAAGCTCCGGTGGCTTGACGCTTTCTAGAAGGTGCCATTGTACCTACAATAAGGACATCATTAGTGTAGCACAAACGAGGTGACCCAACTGTGGTTACTCAGACTTCACCTTTACAATTGGTCACAATTATCATTGCCATTCACTTGGGCATTTAAACAAGCACTTGGTGGGCATCGTTCATCAGAGCCCCCAATTAATCATGTTGAAACCCCATTACCACCACAATTGCCCAAAATTCACCCAACTAAGTCAAGAGATACAACTCCACAATTACCACCACCCACATGTACTAAGTATACACTACAACTACTTCTAAGAAGAGAGGAGAAAGAACTATGACCTACCAAAAATTAAAAAGAAAACTTAACAAAAATAGAAAAATAAAAAAAATTGCAAAGAGAAAACATACCTGTGGTGTGAGAAAATAGTGAGAAGTGAAGAAGTGTGTTGGGGTTTGAATGAGCAAAGAACTTGGGAGGATGAGAATTTAGAGTAATTTGAGGGAGGTAGAGAGGCGGGCCGTTTTCTTTTTGGGTGGGGAGAGAAAGAGTTTAGAAGAGAAGTGTTTTAGGAGGAGTAGGAGAAGAGGGAGGGGTTAGGGTTTTGGGGTGGGGGTAAATTAAAGTCAAAAAAAAAAAACTTACACTTACAAGCCTGCCAGCGACCTCACTAGCGCGGTCGTAGCGCGTTCATAGCGCGGCCGCGCTAGTTAGACAGTTTTGAGGCCCTTTAGCGCGGTCACTAGTGTGCCTGCACTAGTAGCATCGAGACGAGGCAGAATGGAGGCCCTTTAATTTGCGCGCCCGTGCTACCCCAGGCCTCTAAATTTTCACTTTTTTCTATCTTTTCCTCAGTGTGGCTAGATTCCACCCTCGCCTAAGCACACCTGCATGTGTTAGTACTTACAAACATTCAACTACTATTCAACTACGCTAAAAACACTACACGTTGGGTTGCCTCCCAACCAACGGCGTAGTTAATGTCGTGGCACGACAATTACAACACGTCAATGAGTTGCCTCCCATGAAGCGCTTGATTTAACGTCGCGGCACGACGCAGGCTCTTGCTATCACTCCTCATTTGTGTATTGGGGTTCCTCCAAAGTTATTACCATGCTATCTCCTTTTTCTTCACTCATACCAAGGTAATGTTTCAACCGTTGCCCATTCACTATGAATTTGTTCGTCCCATCTTCTGATTCGATCTCTACAGCTCCACTTGGGAACATTTCCACCACTTTGAACGGTCCTGACCATCGGGACTTTAACTTACCCGGGAACAACCTCAATCTTGAGTTGTATAGAAGCACTAACTCGCCGGGTTTGAAGTTCTGATCCAAGATGTGCTTGTCATGCATCAAATTCATCCTCTCTTTATATAGTCGAGCACTCTCGAATGCGTGGAACCGGAATTCCTCAAGCTCATGCAGCCCATTAACTCTGTTGGTGCCCGCTGTTTCCATGTCTAAGTTCAACTGCCTCAGTGCCCAAAGTGATTTATGTTCGAGCTCAACCGGAAGGTGGCATGCCTTACCAAATACCAACTTGTATGGTGACATACCAATCGGTGTTTTGAAGGCTGTGCGATACGCCCACAATGCATCATCCAGTTTTTTGGCCCAATCAGTTCTAGTTGCATTCACTGTTTTTGAGAGGACACTTTTGATTTCCCTATTGGACACTTCAACCTTCCCGCTTGTTTGTGGGTGGTACGGTGAGGCTACCTTGTGGCGAACTCCATACTTCTCCAACAAGCGTGCAAACGCTCTATTGCAAAAGTGAGAGCCACCATCGCTGATTATGGCTCGGGGGGTGTCAAAACGGGTGAAGATGTTTTTCTTTAAGAAATTGGTCACTCCCTTTTCATCATTGGTTGGGAGAGCAACTGCTTCGACCCACTTAGAGACATAGTCAACGGCAACCAGTATATACTTGTTACCGTATGAGCTGACGAACGACCCCATGAAGTCGATCCCCCCACATGTCAAATATTTTCACTTCTTGGATTGTGGCCATTGGCATCTCATGATGACGGGATATGTTTCCCGTCTTTTGACATTCATCGCAGCTTTTGACCCAACCATGGGCATCCTTGAACAATGTAGGCCAGTACAGTCCTGATTCTAGCACATTGGCTGCTGTCCGGACTCCTCCAAAGTGTCCACCATATGGTGAAGCATGGCAGGACTGCAAAACAGAGAGTTGATCTTGCTCGGGGATACACCGCCAGATCATATTATCAACACATATTTTGAACAATAATGGCTCATCCCAATAATATGCCCGACAATCCCGGACAAACCTTTTCTTTTGAACTGAGGAGAATCATGCGGTACTAGACCACATGCCAAGTAATTAGAAATATCAGCATACCATGGTGCCTCCTCCATTGTCACAGCAAGTAATTGCTCATCCGGGAAAGTCTCAATGATATCTTCAACCTCTGTTCTCTTCTCTGCCCCTTCTAACCTCGAGAGGTGGTCTGCCACTTGGTTGTCTGTCCCCTTCCGGTCACGAATCTCCAGGTCAAATTCTTGTAGCAACAGAACCCAGCGAATCAGGCGGGGCTTCGACTCCTTCTTTTCTATCAAGTACCTAATGGATGCATAGTCAGTATAAACAATAACTTTCGAGCCAATTAAATATGACCTGAATTTGTCGATGGAAAACACTACAGCTAGCATTTCCTTTTCAATGACCGTGTAGTTCAGTTGTGTACCACTCAACGTCCTGCTAGCATAGTAAATTGGGTGCATAATTTTCTCCTTACGCTGCCGCAAAACTGCTCCTATCGCATAATCACTGGCATGGCACATCAGCTCGAATGGTTTCTCCCAGTCGGGTGCAACAATGATGGGTGCGGTCACCAGTCTCTTCTTCAGCTGCTCAAATGCCAACCTGCAAACATCAAAAAACACAAAGTGCTGGTCTTATTCCAGCAGCTTACATAAAGGGTTGGCAATTTTGAAAAATCCTTGATGAACCGCCTGTAGAATCTGGCGTGCCCAAGGAATCTCCTCACTGCTTTCACTGACGTAGGTGGTGGTAGCTTCTCAATTACGTCAACCTTCGCATGATCTACTTCAATCCTCTTTTTGGACACTCTATGTCCCAACACTATTCCTTCTTGTACCATAAAATGGCACTTCTCCCAGTTCAGCACCAGATTTATCTCCACACATCGTTTGAGCACCCTTTTGAAGTTATGGCGACAGTCTTCGAATGAATCTCCCACCATGGAGAAATCATCCATAAATACCTCCATAATGTCTTCGACTATGTCGGTAAAGATGGCTAACATACACCACCAAAATGTGGTCGGTGTATTGCAAAGTCCAAAGGGCATTCTCTGAAAGGCAAAGATACCATAAGGGCATGTGAAGGACGTTTTCTCTCTATCTTCCGGAGCTATTGAGATTTGATTGTACCTCGAGTATCCGTCCAACAAACAGAAATGGGATCACCCATCTAACCTGTCCAATATCTGATCAATGAAGGGTAAGGGGAAATGGTCTTTTCGGGTGGTTGCGTTTAGTTTCCTATAATCCATGCAAATCCACCACCCTGCGTCCAGGGATTGATCACCTCTTTTTTTACTACCTCTTTCATATTCGGGTTCATCCTTCGTTGATGTTCCCTGGAAGGTTCGTGCCCTTCTTCCAAAAGAATTTTGTGCATGCAGAAAGCTGGGCTGATACCCTTTATGTCTGCCATGGACCAACCAATGGCAGTTTTGCACTCTTGCAACAATTTCAGTAATTGTTCAACCTGCACAGCTAGCAAACCAGATGATATGATAACAGGCAAAGTAGAATTGGGACCTAAGAAAGCATACCTGAGGTGGGCTGGAAGTGGCTTCAGCTCCAGTTGTGGTGGTGTCTCAATTGATGGTTTTGCAGGTGGTGTAGCTTTCTCTTCTAAATAGAGGGGCTCAACTCGAGGTTCCCTCTTCCAAAAGCCTTGGCCTTCGAGTGCCATGACCCATTCTGCCAACCATTCGCCATCCATTTCCTCTAAATTTGTCAAACAGGCTTCCAATGGATCTTTGGCATTAAGGGTCTCATCGTCATCATGTAGGATCACATCCACCACCTCCACTAGTGAGCAGTTTGTATATTCACTGGGTCTCCTCATGGATTTTTGGACGTTGAATATCACTTCTTCATCGTTCAACCTCATTTTTAATTCCCCAGTCTCACAATCAATCAGTGCTCTCCCAGTGGCTAAAAATGGCCTTCCCAAAATGATGGGAATCTCCTCGTCTACTTGGAAGTCCAGAATAACAAAGTCTGCAGGGAATACAAACTTCCCCACTTGCACCAGCACATCATCAAGAATCCCTGTCGGTCTTTTGACCGTGCGGTTAGCCAGTTGCAACAACATCGAAGTCGGCCTAGCTCTGCCAATGCCCAGCTTTGTGTAGATTGACAAAGGCATCAAGTTTATGCTGGCTCCTAAGTCACACAATGCTTTTGCAAAAGCGTAACTCCCAATGGTACACGGAATAGTGAAGCTACCTGGATCAGAGATCTTTTGAGCCATGGGTCTAGTCACTACCGCACTGTATGTCTATGTCAGAGTTACTATGGACAGGTCCTAAAAGTCAAATTTTCGCGACATCAGGTCTTTCATCATCTTTGCATAGCCTGGCATTTCCCTCAAAGCATCCATCAGAGGAATATTCAATTGAATCTGACGAAGCATCTCCATAAATTTCCTGTATTGATCCTCTTTCTTTTGTTTTACCAATCTCTGAGGGAATGGTGTAGGCATCACTTTTTGCCCACTGCTTGTTGGCCGTTCTTTGTTGAAATTTTGTGGCACAAGAGAGGCCACTTGTTCAATTTCTTTGGCCTTACCCTTTTCGACCTGGGCTTGTTCAACCACCACTTCAGTGGGTTCTGCTGATTCATCTATCTCGACTGGAACTGGAGTGGTTGGTATAGTCTCTCTTCTGGGTTGAGCAACCTCTTCTCCCTGTCTAAATTCCTCTCATTCCTAAGACTAACGACGATCAGCTGATTCGGGTTTTTCTCCTTTATATTAATGTTTGTGTCAACCAGTAATGCCCCCTGGGGGCGGTTATTCAAGGCCATGGACAGCTGCCCCAATTGAGTTTCAATCCCCTTAATTGCTGAATCGTGTACTGCCAACTTTTCCTGCATCTTACCGTTCATGCCAATGAGTTATTACAGCATACCCCTGATCTCCACCATGTTGATGTCTTGTTGCTGATGGGGTGGTTGATATGTCAATTGTTACTGGTTCTGCTACTGATGGCCTTGTTGTCTCTGATATGGAACCACTTGGCCTGGTGGCCTTACACCTCCAGGTTGTGGCATGTTAGGTCTGTACTGCTAATTGGGTGTTGGCCCCCATTGTTGTCCTCCTTGCCTCTGACCCCCAAAATTGTTAACATAATTCATATCCTCTCTGGGACCCTGGTTGTCACCTTCTCCACTCTATGAACACACATAATACTGATTGATGCAAGGGGTACACAGTCCTCCATTTGTTGTATCAACAATATGCACTTGCTTTGTACCCATCTTGTCAATCTTATTCGTCAATATACTCATCTGGGTCATGAGTGTGCCTATGTTCTCTGCATGTGATTATTTGGGTCAAGAGGAACTGAATGCACTATCGGTGTCAGGGTTGTACCTCTCATCATCCATACTGAATTCTGAGCCATCTTGTCAAGAAGGATTTTGCACTCAGTAAATGTCTTGCTCAGAAAAGCACCCCCAGTTAAAGCGTCTACATTTGCTTTCAAATTTTCTGCTAGCCCCATGTAGAATCTCTGGTCGAGCATTTGGTTTGGAATACCATGGTGAGGACACTTTTCCTGGTACCCGGTTGTTTGCATTGACGTTATCCACGTTTTCCATTTCAAGTTGCGGTAAGTGTTTATCCTTCTTGTTAGAATGGTTTAATGCCCAGAATGTTTTCTCGGGGTCTGAGAGTCCTTCAAGAAGTTCACCAGTCCTCGAAGAGTTTCTAGGCATACACCTGCATCACACAAGACTTCAAACGTGAGAATTTCAATGAAAAAAATTATTTAACACCGTAGAAAATTGAGCTAAACTAATAATTCTAGCAATACTTCTGAGTTGTAACAAATAACACCGTTAGTTCCCCGGCAACATCGCCAAAATTTGATCACGCCCAACTATGTCTTATAAAAGACAAAGCGATCATTGCAAATATAATCCGGTTTATAGTCCGGAGTCGAATCCTCAGGGTACTAACCTATCTATTACAACTTGTGGTGATGCTAATATAATCTCAGACAATTTCCGGATGCAAGATTTTTATCAATAAATATTGGGTTTTGTTTAACTAAAGTAAAACAATATTGAAACTAACAATATTCTAGATTAAAGATAATTCAATGGTAAAAAGATCTAGGGTATTGATTTCCCCAATTGCCGGATTAAGTCTTAACTCTTTTGCTATAATCTCGTTGTAATACTCTATGAGGATTATGAGATGTGGGCTACCGCAATTATCTCTCGATCAACTACGATAATTTACTAGAGCATTCTCTCGAACTACTCTAGCTGATAGTTTATACTGCTCAAAATTATATCCCACCAAAGTTTCGTTATCTCTAACCCCACTTTTAAATTCAAGTAATGAATCTCATCAATTACCCAAAAGTGGTGTTGTTCAACAACAATCTAATCTAGTATTCTTTCTCAAGCAACACAAGGCAATTAGACACGATTAATCAAGGGCACAGTCAATTAATCTCCATACAAAACGTAGTTGAACAATCATAGAATAACCCCGACTCGATTATAACAAAATTGAATCAAAACTTCATCTAACAATTGGTTATATCAATCCTCGACGGATTGTTTAGCTACTCATGCTAAAATACAAAGAAAGCATAGAATAATTCATCATCCCCAAAACAATGACAAAAGATGGAGAATAAAAAAAACGATAATTGTAGCATGGTCTTCTCACACTTGTTCTCCTCCCAAAAGTTGATCTAAAACAAGTTTAAAACCTAGATATCCTTTCTTTTGGGCGAGCTTGACCTTTTATAGGTTAAGAGGAATTGCCCCCAAGCTTCCAATTTTACCCCTGAATTTTCCGCGTGCTGGACGGGACTAGTGCAGCCGCGCTCGTGGGCGCGCTAAATGCGATGCGTACTGTCTCTGACTGCTGGGCTAGCGCGGCCACGCTAATGACACTTCAATCTGCCTGCTGCATCTGGACTAGCGTGGCTGCGCTATTGGACACGCTATAGGCCGCGCTAATGGTGTATCTTTCTGCCTTCTCTTTTCTTCTTCCTTCTTTCACACTCTCTTAACTCCGAGGGGTCTTTCTTGCTTTAATTTAGCTCCAGACACCATCCTAGGTCCTCATAAGCATGACTTGCTCCTACAAAACATAAAATTCCCAATTAGAGCCATTTTAACGTCATTTAACCTTCCTAGGACAGTGAAGCATAATAGAGTTGGAGTATAAATAGACGCTAAACTACATGAATCTAGCCTATTATCATATATTTTGAAAGAGCTATATTTGGATTATGATCAAAAGGAGAGTCCCATTTAATCATAACCTACTTCAGCTTATCCGTTACGAAATGAACCAGTATCATTCAAATAGAATCCCAAAATTGCAATAAGTGCCTAGATTCTAGGGAGANATGGAGTTTATTTCATGTGTAGGTGAATTGGAAATGGAAACGGAGCTAAAGGGATGCAAATACGTCAAAAATACGCAAAAGGAGACGCCCGGGCGATAGCCGGGCGTTTGCCCCATGAAGCCTGGCCCCCCCTGGCATTAGGGGGGCATTAGGGCCATAACGCCAGGCCCCCCTTGGCGTTAGGGGGGCGTTAGAGCCCAAACGCCAGGGG